>JAEMBS010000488.1:0-25000 GCA_018467065.1 Ephestia elutella
GTGGTCAAGAGCAAACCCATATTTTAATAAAAATAAAAAATAACTTTGAATGTTTGGAATATTAATTAGTTAACGAATTAACTTTAGGGACGAATCAACAAAAACCCTTTATGTTTTACGCCTCACATTAAAATGGTACATCACAAATTGCTACAATTTGTAAAGCATCTCCTAAACACTAAAACAGAATAAAAACTACATCAAAACTAAATATAAATAAAACAAAAATATGATATAACGCGTAGCTCTGATAAACAACAACAAGATGATCTAATATACCTCTTTAATGCTGAATCAACAGTTATAAAGCCTAATGCTCTCAAATGAGAGGAAAGCTGAGTTTAATACGTTGTTATGATCGCGTAACCGCCGTCCTGAGTGCTATAACCGGCTCATTGTTCTACCAAGATAACCCTAGCTTGTCTAATACGTAATCAAATACAATTATCCACAATAAACACCTGTACGCAGTGGCCTTACAATATCTCGAAAATAACAGTATAATAATAATATAAAACGCGTGTTTAAGTAATAGGGCCTTTTTAGCGATTGTCTCACAGAACAACATCTAAATATAACAGATATTTAGATATTATCCTAGGATTGAATAAAGTAACGTAACTAACTAATACAGAAGACTAAATAACTATTGTGGTGCAGCGACCCAAAATGAGTTTTGACCTCCGAAAATAAGGATCTCCATTTTGGTCTGCCCAATGCCATCTCCTGCCATTTATCGGGAGTTGAAGCTTAAAATAATAATACAATAAATTCAGTTGTGGTCAAATGGTCAAGTGGCAACTCGATGCGAGGATCAAGCGTTGCATCCATACCATTAGTTATTTGTATGACACCGTGAATCTGATCAAAGAACATGTTTGATCCACATAGCGAAGTTGTTATATTATTTTGATTTATTCTACTTAGTTTTAAGGAGATATCTATCCTAGCTCTAAAGTGTATAACAATCTATGGCTAGCCAGACTGTATATACTTTAGAGCTAGGATAACAGCTCAACTATTTGCAGGATCACGTCTCGCCCCGACGAGGTTGGGACATAGGTTGCAGTGCGTTGTGACTCGGACTTGTGGTCGTGATGCAATGAGGAAGTGGAGCAGATCGAACGCCGATTGTGCGTGAAAATCCGCTAATTGATTATTATGCGGGGAACGAATTTATGTGCGTAACGATGACTGATTTTTTTTCACTTGCGCACTATTGGTACGGTCAATCGCACTGTACCAATCTTTGATCGATTATCGTTGATCGAAGGTATCAATAATGCGAAATATTAGGGTATAAGTTAAGTAGGTATAGTAGGGTAAGTAATAGTAAATTTACATCAGTCATTGTCGTATCTAAATGGTGCTTCAATAGTAGTACTTATTATAGTACGTATAGTAGTACTTATTTACACAAAACTGAAAAGCTTAATAACTCGAATGTGCACGGAATTTAGGTGTAGAATTAAAGAAAATCACACAACATCTCTCTCTTTAGTCGTATTTCCTCATGACTGAGGGTCGTGGTCATTATATGGAATGAAACACACATAACGACTCTCATGGCAATTTTAATGGAGTGGTTTGCCATTGCCTTCTCCATTTCACACAATAGCTGATAATCATCAACCAGAGTGCAGGTTTCCTCACGATGTTTTCCTTCACCGGAAGCAAGTGGTGGTCGATGAAAACTAACATGAGTCAGATTGGTATACAAACTCATGTAGCCCGGGCAGGATTCGAACCTGGGATTTTGTATCCCCAGGCGGGCGCCCTACCACTCGGCCACCACCGCTTCAACAGTCAAATAACAAATACATATTCTTGAGAAAAATTCTTTGTAAGCAAGCCTAATCGCACAGATATCTCAACAGTTGATATTCTTGACGATTTGTAAAATTGCAAAATATCGGCAGCCGCTCTATCGAATCGGCAGTCTTTTGTGAAACAGATGTCCTAAACTAAGACAATTGAGCATTAAATTGTGTAATGTAATTTTGTTAGGTATGCCTATTATACGAGCCAGCCTTTGGAAATCAGTTTTTTTTTTTATTTTTTAACGATACCGGCAATAATATACAATATCAACTCCCTTTACGATAAGCTGTCACTTTTATTGTATATGGGCCAGAGTGCAGGGGATAAGGTCTTCTTCTAATAATAAGTACCTATTGCTATGCAGCCAGCGTTCTTGGCTCTAGCCATACGGGCATTCTTTAGATTTCTAATTTAGTTTAAGTTTTGTTAAATTTTAGGTTAATTTTTTTTAGCTTTTAGTTAGTTTTTGTCCTTTAGTTTATATGCATTTACCTTTTTATCCGTTGTATTTTTTGTTGAATAAACTATTGGGAGGCCTTTGCCCAGCAGTGGGGCACAAGACCTACAGGCTAGTTAAAAAAAAAACAAATTTAAAACTAATTTTGAAAGGTATTTGTGTCTATTTGATTCACTCATGAAAATCTCAACTTTTCCAGCTACATTGATTTGTAGTATACACAAAAATAATAATAGAATCAAGTGTTGATTCATCTTTACTCCAAAATAGTCAGGTGATTCATAGAAATAACCATAATTATAATAAGCCCGGGTGCACACTTGCGACACGGACGCGCACGTGCGCCGGCGCGGTAACGATAAATAGTTACGGCAATAACTTTAAATTGAATAATCTACTGGTGATTATGTTTGCATAAATCGTGTTGGTTAGTTTCAATATCGATTGAAAACGAGAAAAAACATAATAGTCTAAGTGCACGTTGTTTATTTTTCAATCAGAATCGGCAAAAGCTTTTTTTAGAAAAGTTGCCGCGTAATTGTTTTTATGACAAGGAACATTATCATATATTTTAAAATCAAAAAGATACAGCTAATAGGTTGTTTTAATGTACAGGCATACTTTACCCAATTCTACTGGGTACATTACTAGAACTTAGTAAACAATATTTATTAAATGAATAAAACGATTAAATACGTATGTATAAAATAAGTATTGTGTTAATACTATTAAATAAGCAAGTAATTTTAAAAGTTTTAAAATTAAATTCTTAACCGTAATCCTTCATCTTTAAAATAAAATAGAATATATTGGCAGACAGATAATATATACATAGAAAGTTCTCCTAATAGTTCACAATTTCTTTCCTCCAGTAGTGTAGGAAATATAGGCCATTCTGTAGGAAATTTCCACTTTCGCTCTGTGTTGCCTTGATGTAATTTTACATATCCTTTAATTGATACAGACTTAATATCTTTCACCTTGGATGGTGCTAGGCTTTTGCTTTTTTAATTATATTTATAGAAAGCAATGTCTCAAAAAGGACCACTTTTAATTTTGCGACATTCAAATACGAGTAAGGACATTACTGTTGCCATGTAATATGATGTAATGTAATAACGCTTTTATACGCCCTGTAAGTATTTTTAATCGGATACATTGAATATTTCTTTAAATACTCTAAATACCTCAATTTATTTTTAAGGATATTATTTTTACAAACTTAAATTACAAACATAATACTTACTACTTATACTGAAATCATTGAAGGCATACATATTTTTCAAGATTACTTTTATAATTTACACTAGCTGGCGCTCGCAGCTTCGCTCGCGTTAATCCTTTCTTAGCGGATGCCTACGTCATAACATCTACCTGCATACCAAATTTCAGCCTGATCCGTCCAGTGGTTTGGGCTGTGCGTTGATGATAGATCACTATGTCAGTCAGTCAGTCAGACACCTTTGAGTTATATATATATATAGATAGAAGATTGAAGATTGATGGAGACATGTTATTGCATGCCTTTATACTTAACAATTAAGTTCTTAGAATTCGATTAAAACTAAGAATTTATCAAATTTATTTTTATTTAATTTTTTTTTATTAAAATAAAATTATCCAACAGATGATTTCAAACTTATTTCAAAACTAGCTGTTGCCTGCGGCTTCGCCCGCGTATATTTCGCTTAGATGAAAAATCTTTTTGTGTTTCAAATTGTTGTTATCTAAACTCCAGTACTCAAACGTTCAGCCATTTGGTTATCCCGTGTCCCGCGGGCATATATTAGGAACTCGTAGTACAGTCGCAGTGTTAAAATGATTTAAAAGTGATATTTCATTCAATAAACGATCTTCGTCTGCTCATTATCTACAATTTCCCGTGTACCACCACTCCCTGCCCGAGTCCCTCTTTGTCCTATCCCGTGTACTGTCTATTTTACGTCAGTAGAAAATGCTCATCAGGTTTAACGACTTTTGCTAAGGCCCCATTTACATTTATTTTATAGAGTCGCTTGTCTCTTGGAGTTCTTCATCAGAAGTTCCATAATCTTCAATTTTTATACGTCAGCAGAAAATGCTCATTAGGTTGAACGACTTTTGCTAAGGCGCCATTGCCATTTATGTAATAGTATAGCTGGTCTCTTGGAATTCTTCATCAGATGATCCTGATCTTCGTTTTTTATACGTCAACAGAAAATGCTCGTCAGATTGATAAACTTTTGCAAAGGTACCATTTCCATATTTCTTATAGTTTAGCTGTTCTGTTAAGGTTCTTCATTAGGTGTTCCAGTTTTCTAAATCAATTATAGCCTATATGTTGCCCAGGCTTAATAGCTATACAACAAAAATAGTTTCATTAAAATCCGTCCAGTAGTTTTTGCGTGAAACGCGTACATACATACAGACAGACAGACAGACAAGAAATTCCAAAAAAATATTTTTGCTTTCTATTATTCTTTTTAAGTGTCCTTCTATCCATTTCAGTCAAAAATACTAAATGTACAGACAAAACATTTTTACTGTTTTATTACATGTATAGTATAGATTATACCTATTTAAAAAATAAAACCATTGTTTGATCTAACAACTCAATAACCGTTTAATCCATTCATTGAGGATCCATTCAAGGGCATAATAATTCACGATGATATCCACGATAGCATGAAGGTAACATTGTTAGCACTAATTGCAGCACCCGGGCCCGCCCGGCGCAGGCGCATCGCCAGCGGCCACTCATTGTCTAACTATGAGTCAACTAAATAAACGGATATAGAATGCTTATTCAATATTGTATATAGTCTTAACTTAAATCCTGCTTTATATATGAAAAAAATCCCATTAATGTCATAATGTGAAAGTTAGGATATGTGTGAGTGAGGATGACTGTGTGGATGTTTATTAAGCGGGATACTACTGAACAGATATTCAGTACTCTGATTGAATTTAACACTTTAAATTTTAAAATTCCCTTATCTTGTAATGAATATTTTCAATTGGGATACACATTTTTGCCACCACTCAAAAGTGTGCTAATTCCTGAAGGGTGTGTGAAGCGAGCCTACGAAGAAGATATTAGGCACATAACGTATATAACGTATAATAATCCTAATCCTAACTAATATTATAAATGCGAAAGTGAGTTTGTTTGTTTGTTTGTTTGTTACCTCTTCACGCTTTATCTACTGAACCAATCTTCCTGAAAATTCGCATACACATAGATGGAAGTACGGAGAAGGACATAGGGTACCTTTCAACCCGGGAAAAAGCACTGTTCCCGTGGGAAATCCACGCGGGCGAAGCCGCGGGCGAAAGCTAGTTGTAATATAATCCGGTAGCTGTGTAGAAATTTGACCTGTCTAACTGAGTGTGAAATCTAAAGATCATAACTCATAAACACTCCTACACTGTCAAACTATGCATGTTTTACACACAAAACCCCAAAAGACCATTAAAATGTGTCACAAAGTATGAGTAATGATGCATAGCGCGAAATGTAGGAAATCCTTCATATCAGTTTCTTCCTACTGAACACGTTTAGTTAGAGATAAGATCAGTGTTTGAAGGTTTTTACTAATTTGCATTTGTGATATGTTTCGAGAATTGAGTCCTCTCTCTTAGAAAAAAAAAAAACAACTACTTAAAAATATCAAAATATAAATAACGCAGTATCAAGGAACTTCCTATTTTGACAATTCTTTCTAGTTTCAAACAAATGACACGACAGTAAACAACATATTTTGATAAAAAACCAACCTATGATATGGCTCCTGTGATACCCCTGGTGTAGCAGTTGTCCATAAGCAGCGGTGACCGCTTACCATCAGGTGATTCGCGCTTGCTCGTTTGCTGCTCTATATTATAAAAAAAAATAATTGACAGTAAATAATGACCGGTGGACCGACGACCTGGTGAAGGTCGCGGGTTGCGCATGGATGCGGGCAGCGCAGGACCGGTCGTTGTGGAAATCCTTGGGGGAGGCCTTTGTCCAGCAGTGGATGTATTTTGGCTGAGAGAGAGAGAGAGAGAAATAATGATTCAAGATCTTCTGCAGAAACCGCTGAACGTAGAAACTAGAAATTATGTAGAGGATCTTTATAGGTACCACTCGTAGAGAGTATAATAAAGGAATTCATATTTTACAAATGCTAGAGAGTTTCCTTATCTGTGGTATTATGAATTTAATTAAATAGAAAAAATACCTTTATCAACTGCTGATTAAACAAAAACATACGATCATTTACTATGTATGTACAGTAAATATAATATGTACTTAAATTACTTGAAAATGGCTAAGTATCAAGTCGTTCCATCCGCAGTTAGCCCACCTAATAGCTACCATACTGATCGGTGTCAAAGATCAACCGCTGTATTGAATGCTGGCATATGGCCAATGGCCATCATTGCTCTTGTTACTGGCCATCCATCATACTTTAATTGTACTTTCTATACTTTTTACTGTTATTAAGTTATCAACAAAACGTATGCTCGTCAATTTATCGCTTTTTCCTATTTACTTTGTCATAGAGTTACATTCTTACAGTGTAAAGTTATTTCAATTTCTTCCAAACAATTGGAACTTATTAGCAGAGAAAAATATAAATGTAATCTTGATGTAAAATAATTCAATGGAGTATTTAGAACAGTATATAAGTTTTTTTTACAAAAAAAAAACTTATTCAGCATATTCTTGTGACAATAAAACCAGGAAGATCTTGGAACATCATTTGTGCGCATATGACATTGCATGACAAAAATTTTGTGTTCGTGAGAACCGTTCAATTCAACCGTTGCATTGGGGAGTTCCTTCGTTGGAAGCCGGTCTTAGGTATATCATCAAGTCATGCTTATCAGTAATGAATTGTCATCGGAACTAAATACATATTCCTTATCTTCTTATCTTAACACGCAGGGTCCGAGGTCCGGAAGTACTTCAAACCTTGGGTTTTTTTGTACTTACCCCAATGCCTTACTCGCATCGGGAATTCTGAAGAAGGACTGCATGACCTTCAGAATATCACCTGTTGCGAAGTGCCTATAGTCCTCCAGGGCCGGATATGCTGATCCTAGGAGGTCGAGTCGCTTGTTTGCCAACGAGTCACAATAACACAAAATGTGTTTCATAGACTCCTCTGCTTCTGCACAGGCCCTGCACAGAGGGCTGTTGACAAGTTTTAATTTGTAGAGGTGACTGCGATTTTCAAAGTGTCCAGTCAAGGCCCCAGCTAGATTTCTTGTCTATATTCTGCTATACTTGCAGATCTCTTTGAGCCACCTGGTGTTGCCTTCACCAAGCATTGCCTTTGAGTGTGTAAGTCCATCCTGTGCATTCCATTCGGACCTGTGTCTGTCTTTGAAATATATACATATTCCTTAAATTCAGTTCCAAGATTTGAATCGGAAAGACATAACAACCTACTTCCAAACTTACAATTCATTTTAATTTGGCTATTGTATACAATTAGTCAGTAACAGGTAACAGGTCATAGTGCTGTTATGTTCCTCTCTGGCTGAAATCCGAGCTGTCAGTTTTCCCGCCCACGGGCGCTGTCGCCATATTGTTGTCGCCATATTGTCTATCTCGTAAATCAGGCTTGCACCACAACGCACGTCCTGTTCAGCAGTTTATCTTGCGTACGTTTTGAAGAGCTCATTTTAGCCCTAAATTCTATTCAAGGTAGGAATTATGAGGGTCTGGAGGAAGTCGTTATTTATTACTTCGATTCTGAACAGAACATTAGACATTTGGCTCTTACAGTATCCATATTGTTTTGTATAAAACTAATAGGGCTGTAAATAGATCGATGTCGTATTTGAATGTGTACTAGTCACTTGTTGTTTGAAAGAAAAGCTTTGAATTGAAGTATGTACAGCATTACCCCATATCTTTTAATGGATTACTATTTAAAAGAGAAACAAAATAAAAATTCCCAAAAATCAGCCACCCAAGCACAGAAAAGCGCTCGTAAATTTCACAATGAGAGTCACAAAATACTTTTTGCACAATACAAAGCTGGCGGAGGTCCGTAAGGTACGAGCAGTGACTTAATTAAAATATTTTTCGTATCATTACAACATTTACACTGGCGGCCCGAGTGAAAGGGCCATTTCGTTGCAAATTAAATAGGGTGCAGAACAACAACTCATGTGTTTCTACTTAAATTGCACGAAGAAAGTGTATGTCAAGATATTAAAATTACAATCAAATTTGAGTATGACTTTGAGTAATTGTCAATCAATCAATCAATATTTATTGGCAAGAATACAGTTAAAGAAGATGTTACGATTTAATACACATTAAATCAAGTTGTCCGTTACATTGATTATCATCATCATATTCCTCACCTTATCCCATCATCTGGGGTCGGCGCAATATATCTCATATGTCTCTGTTTCCCGTCATACCAACATCCACTCCCAACCCCTTCATATCGTCCCTCACACAGTCCAACCATCTCTTCTTTGGTCTCCCTCTTCCCCTGTAGCCCTCCACCTTCTTATTTAATGTCTTCTTAACTAGATGTTCGTCTTCTCTCCTCATAACATGACCGAACCAGCTCAATCTGTTACTTGATCATATCAAGATTTAAATTAAAATTAAAATATCCATTATTATACACCAAATAATAATTTGTTGTTTTTGTTGGTAAATTGCAATGGGATTGGATTTACTGTTATATTTTAACACCGAATTTAAAACATAGTTGGGTAAAGCTTGGCGACTACCATTTGTTACCATTGACTACCATTTTAAAGTAGTTTTGACACTACAGTCAGTTCTCTTCTGTCATTATTTTCAGATATAGCCGTATAAATTGGACGAAATGCATTTCAGACGAATAATTATAGCTTTCGATGTACAATCAAAGGATTTCCTAGAATGCAAAATAAATCCGGTAAAACATCCTACTGGTACTTTTTCCTATTGATAACAATCGCTTTCGATCAAGGGCTTTTACGCAGGTTAATGACTGAAGGAAGTCCAGTAACCAGCCTTGAAAAACATTATCTTCTTAATTGTATTTTTTTTATTCAACTTGTGCATTTTAAATATAAAAAAATATACGGACCAATCACATGGATTGAGTTAGCCCCAAAGTTCGAGACTTGTGTTATGTGATACTAACTGAATCAATTAATTTAAGAACTTCATTATTGAATTAATACTAACTCAACAATACTATATTTTATAACACATACATACAGGTATGTATAGATAAACATCCAAGACCTGGAATCTGGAAAAGATCATGTACTGTCTTGACCCGACCGGGGATCGAACCCGGGACCTCCGGTATGTCAGTCTGGCGTGATGACGGTTGTGCGACAGAGGTCGTCAGACAGAGATATAGGTCTAGTTAAACAGAAAAATGTCCACTTTGTGGAAACATTTCTTATGTAGAAGAAGACTATAAGAATTCGTGGTTAATTGCTTAAAACATGTATATAACAAGTAGTTCTTTATTTAGTATTTATGGTAATTTCTAATTAAATTAACAAGCAAGCGACTCGACCAGCCTTGCAAATCTTTTATAAGTAAATTAATCAATCAAAAAATATTTATATGATGAAATGTACAGGTGGACACGTCGAAGGTACCACTACTCTATTTCGGCAAGATAAGTATAAGTACATCAATCATAATTATTTGCTTACTATATAATACTACTCAATGGTCACGACTCCAGTCCAACAACTATTTTACTGAGGTCTCTAACATAATAAATCATAATATTGATGATTTCTAAGTACAAGAGTTCCTACTTATTTGGTCAATATACAAAATGCATGCAAACATGGGTATGGCAAAATATCGTCCATTACTGTCTGTGACTGTACTATAAATATTATAAATTATTGCACGTACATTCGCGCATCCACTGTTGTTATTGTATTAAATTACTATTTTATAACGGTTATTTGGATCAGTTGTAATTGTAAAATATTTTATGAGTTTCCTATATTTTAATCCTCCGTTTTATCTCTGTTGCTTTCAGGATTATTCTAGTTTATGCCGTTAATCTGAGGCTATTAGTGTAAGTACTAGAATGAAGTGATATAAAGCAAAAATAAATTAGTGTAATTGGATTTTTAGTACATTTTAATAGAAAAATGATATGTTATGACAATTTTATGATAGAAACTGTCATAAATGGATTAATCTGTGTCTTTTCCGGACTGAAAGTAAGAAAAGTTAGCTTAATAAACATAATGGACTATTTTATCAAATATTATTGACACAAGAAGGCCACTGGGTAACCTAATAATTATTTAATCGCAAATTGACGTTAATGTGTTACGATTGACAAACCCACATATTAACATCGATCAATTAATTATCATTAATGTACACAATGAAAAAATTTGGATCTTCGTGAACGAGATGGCATTGAGACGACAGCGGGTAGGATTATGTTGTAACCAGATTAAGTAGAGCTGCGTAGTTCGTTGGAGGAAAAGCAGAGGCAGGTCAATTAAGAGTGGTTGGTCCGGTAGTTTGAAATCACGGAGCATGTCGCGGCAAGCCACGACCCCAGACATTCCTCATGTCAAACTAAGCATCACGTAGAAATAAAAAAATCCAAGGAACGCAAGGACAGGCGTTCTAAGAATTAAAAAGATATGAAGATATTATACGCAGATAAATAAACAGTAGGAAGCAAACCTTGTGGTTGTTTCTTGGAATAGGTCGTGGAAATTAGCGGTTTACTAAAGGTTAGAGAAGCCAAGGAGAAACATTTTACAAAATTTTAGTCTACTCCACTCTTTGATGTAAATCAACAAATAAAGAGTTGTATGTCATCCATAGGCGTCTCTATGAGGAACAAGCAACTTTGTTCCGAAGGCGATGATATGTCCAAGTTGAAAGATGTTAACAATAACGACGACGGTACAATCAGCTGAAGATTAACCTGACCTATCTCACCGAAACCTATCAAAGAGGTCAGGTTTATCTGCAGCTGACTGTACAATCCCAATACATACGAAGGCGGCCTATGGCGATATAGTATAGATAGAAACTTAGATATAAATTAATAACTTATTCGTAGATAATGCCAGATATAACAGAAAGCATTGCTGTTCGTGTAAAGTATTAAAAAACCGGCCAAGTGCGTGTCGGACCACGCATAAAGTAGGGTTCCGTAGTCATTTTTGGCACCGCGCTGTTTTGCATTTCTTGCATCATCATCAAAATATGTAAAAAAACTTTTTGAGTTTATACTGTGCTTTTGGGAAAAAATATATAGGAAGATATTCTGCTGTGATAGACTAGGACGGACGGACTGAACGATCTTATAAGGGTTTCTTGTCGGACTACGGAACCCTAAAAATCGATAAGTACTCGTAATAATAAGACTTAATCGATTCATCATTTAGTCAGTTCACTCCGACAAGCCAGTTCAACGAAACAAAATCTCGTTTACCGATAGCCTCCTATTAAAATTGGAACAAGTGAAAACGGTTAAAATCCGAAATGTCAGGCGAACCTTGCTCCAGACACGTCTGTTAATTATATTATTTGCAAAAATTTCTAGGGCGCAACTTTCTCTTTTTACTTCGATTCCCACAAAAATATGGTTATTTCTTTGTCTTATTTTTGATAATCATGGAAAACTAGATGAAAATTCAACAGACAAATTTCGATTAAAAATTTTAAGAATGCTAATTTTAAATTTTAAGTAATATATTATTTCACAAAATACATAGAATAAGCTACATATAATACATAGAATTGGTATAGTCTTAGTTAAATAGGAAGTCCGATCTCATAATTGACCCAAAGGTTCTCATAACCCCAGCAGCATTGATCCCTGGATGGCCAGAGAAATCAGGATCAGATATGAACCAGCACGACGATCACAACCGCACGAAAAAATACCTCGACCCAATTCTCTTATGAATTATGCAAATAAATTATTCTATTCTTCGTCTATTCTATGAAATCTTTTACCCAAACCCCAAAATAAATAATTATGCTTAAGATTTTAAGTCGATTTTAATGATTTTTAAGTTGTTCATATTTAGAAATCAAAAATAAGAAAGGCGATGCATAAAATCAGAACTTTAAGACTGAAACTATGATTGTTCAACACACGCGCACATCGACTTATACATAATTTATACATGTTTAATACGACTATGAATAAGTGCATCAAGTCATAGTGATTGAATCCATTCAAGGATAGATGATGATAGTGATCGCACCTAATAATTATTTTCTCGTTCCGACCTCGTTCTGACGAACTGATGTCAACCAATCCTTTATGATAATAATTAAAAGAGGTATACTTAGGTCGCTCGAAGGTCGCCAAATTATTTAAGATATGTGGAGCGAGGCTACCGGCCGCTTTTCTCTTAAGCAAGATTGCTCTGTGTAAAAAGTTAGGCCGGGTACGCACGCGGTAATTTATTTATTGTAGGCTGTAGTAGTAGGATCTTGTTGCTTTGTTTTGAGAATTCGTATTGAACCATAATTAATAAAATATTTTTAAAATTATCAAAAATGAAAAATGAAAATCCGTCTCTGTCATTGGCTGTGTCTGTTTAGGCTTTTAACTTCGACGATGTGGTTGCAACAACAATCGTGTGGACCTGCCCTAAGGTTACTCTGGGCTTCAAAGTTAATGCGCACGCACTTACGACGATGTCATTATTTTTTCGTTACGCACAGTGCAATTCGGACTAACTTACTGGAACAAAATTATCTTTGTTACCGTCTCTTGCTTTAATTTTTTTTATCCTATTCATCCTACATTTTTAATCCTTACTAATATTATAAATGCGAAAGTGAGTTTGTTTGTTTGTTACCTCTTCACGCTTTATCTACTGAACCAATCTTCCTGAAATTTTGCAAACACATACTTAAAAGTACGGAGAAGGACATAGGGTACCTTTCATCCCGGGAAAAAGAACTGTTTCCGTGGGAAATTTACGCGGGCGAAGTCGCGGGCAAAAGCTAGTACGATATAATATCCTCGTAGTAATTTACACAAGTCCTTCATTTGTCAGAAAAAAGTATGTATTTCTACAAGGATGTGTGTTTTCCTAGAAAGGTCGAGTATGACGTGTTGCGTGGACTTTCCTGGATGGTTAATTAATTGGTTTAAATATTTAACTGGCTTTCGTTCAAGGACTTGAGGAGTCAACGTCATTCGAACGTGAAATATTGAGGAAGATATGTAGGCTGAGAGTATCCTATTTTTTGTTTTTATTTCCGTGATAACTTGGTTACGGAATTTCCATGACGGAAGCATAACTGTACAAACTATGTGAATTTTGAGCTTTGAAAACGAGCGTGATTAATGTAAATATCATCATAATTATATAGAGATCCTGGTTTCAGTTCTCAGCTCGGACAAAAATCTAAATAATGTATTTTTGCAGAAAATGAAAAAAAAAATCACCTGATTTGATCTTATAAGAAAATTCATGCAGCTTATCAGACTACATCTAAAAATCTTCTATATACTGTGACGTCTAGCTTCCGTAACGTAAACGACGGAAGTTTACGTTTGACAAACTAGTTAAACGCACTACGTTTCGTTACTGTAGTAGGAGGCAATATTTAGGAGAGCTGATCTTTAATCGCAATAATAAACTAATGAGTGTCAATATCAAGTCCGACAATGGATTCTGCTGGGTAATAATGTGCTTAGAGCTGTTAATACCGCTTAATTCAACACGTTTTTGAATAAGTATGTTTTTAAATGTTAGGTCTTATTTTGGATAAAAATAAATAATATTTTACTTTTACTTTCTTTATATTGAGATGTTACATGTTATGATTTAGATTTTAAGTTTATGATATTCGTACTGCGTATTTCTACTATAATGTATTTAATTTTAATAAAATATTTCCAGACTTTTATAAAAACCATCCCTAAGAACCACACGTGATTACAAATAATTATATTCACGAAGTGTAAATGAATTAATGTTGAGAACATACTTTATTTGTCAATTAAAAGCACATTATAATATTGTAAATAGTTACTTATAATTAGTTTTTTTCTAAAACATTTTTGATACAAGTGGTTGTATCAGCTCTATAAAAATAGTAACAATGATCAAAAATCGTGCGTCCGCGTCGTTCCAAGGTCGGGCGACGTTGAGGCCGATCGGTCACTTTGAACAATAGCCATCTGTTGTAATTACTATTACTTAGTTGTGCAACAGATATCTCCATCTAAAAATAAAGAATGTACATAATAGACACTTCTGAAATATATTTTTTGTTATAACATTTTACAGCCTGTCCAAATTTAATGAAAATTAGTCGCTATTATCGTCGCATATAGATCTAGGTCAGATCTATTTAGTTTTTTTGAAAAGTGACAATTTATTACTTTCTAAGGAATCAAATATACAATCAATAACCTGTACCTCTTCTGAAAATATGCAGTTTGGTGTGAGATTTAAATAATATTATGTACTAGCTGGCGCCCGCGGCTTTTCCCGCGTGAGTTTCGCTTACCTAGATGAAAAATCTTACTTGGAGATTTTCATTAGATGTTCCAGATCTTCAATTTTTATACGACAACAGAAAATGCTCATCAGGTTGAACGACTTTTGTTAAGGCACCATTTCCATATATCTTATAGTTTAACTGTTCTGTTTTAGTTCTTCACCAAGTGCTCCAGTTTTCAAAATCAATTATAGCCTAAATGTTGCCTAGGCTTAATAGCTATACAACAAAAAAAGTTTCATCCAAATCGGTTGATTACTTTCGGAGATTAGCGTGATCATACATACAGACAGACAGACAGTCAAAAATACTAAATGTACAGACAAAATATTTTTACTGTTTTATTATATGTATTGATATACCTAATTACACGACGACGCATAGATATTGAAAATATCTTATTTTTTTTAAATCAGATCAGTTCCAATTACTGCATAATGTAAAATAAAGTCCCCAGTCACGTCTGTCTGTTTGCGATAAACTCAAAGTCTATTTCAAGCGGATTTTCAAGAGGTTTTCGCCAATGGTCGGGGTGAGTCACAATCACAAGGAAGGTTTAAGTGTTAATAATTTATGCAAGCGAAGCGGGCAATAGCCATTAAATAATAAACAAAGAAACCAGTCAAAAATAAATGAAGTTATTCTTCCGTGCTTTCAATTTTTGGCTCTGGATACTACACGCGCGATCATTCATGCTACGCCCATAGCATGACAAGCAACACGACCAATTAACACTGACCTCTTCCATTACATGAATCTCTTCGACCTTTCATTTATTTTCAAACAACGGATGGACCTCTCTTAGTTGGTCTAATCCATGGTCTAATTAAGTTTATGCCCCATCGGTTGATATTGACTCCGAGAAAGATAAGTCTGATAATAAAACGCAATTTTCATGGTTGGAATGGGTAGCTGACTATAATTGGTACACTGTTGAGTAACCGTTTGAAGGCAAGTGTGGAATTAATTTTAAGTAAAATCTCTGGTTCAGACTTTAACAATAGATTGCGAAGATAACAATTAAAGCGACGCAGGCGGCAAGCTACGTGCATTTACTACCTATTTTAATTGAACATGATAGATAAAAGTACGTAATAACTTTCCACAGACCGCATCTAGTTGCTCTTACTGTAGTAGTATCTATGAGTAAAATAATATAGGTTTATAAAAAAAACTTATTAGTACCAAAAGTACAATTTTTAAGTCCACAGCCCACACCATATTAAACAGTGGTGTTTAGGAAAAGCTTAATTAAAAGCAATAAAAATATAGGTAATGGAAAAAAAAATAAAACCGCAATTATTTAGTAACTAGCTATCGCCCGCGTGAATTTCTCACGGGAACATTGCTTTCTCCCGCGATGCAAGGTACCCTATGTCCTTCTTAGTACTTCTAACTATGTATATGCGAAATTTCAGGAAGATTGGTTCAGTAGATAAAGCGTGTAGAGGTAACAAACAAATAAATAAACAAACAAACTCACTTTCGATTTTAAAATATTAGTTAGGATCCACTAAAAAAAAAGACTTCTGTGTAAGTATCTATTTAAAACACCCATTCGTTTCTTTCTGCCGTGAATCTTCCACAATTATTTTGAAAAGAAAGAATTAATTTAGATTTTTTTACAGGTAGTATATGTACTTATATGTACTTTGTTGCACATAGCTCGTAGAACAGATAGCCGTTGGGGCAGAAAAGTTCTCGAGTGGCGACCACGAACCGGAAAACGTAGTGTTGGCAGGCCTCCCACTCGGTGGACCGACGACCTGGTGAAGGTCGCGGGATGCGCATGTATGCGGGCAGCGCAGGACCGGTCGTTATGGAAATCCTTGGGGGAAGCCTTTGTCCAGCAGTGGACGTCTTTCGCCTGAGAGAGAGAGAGATATATGTACTTATACTAACCTAAATATGACACAGTATTATTACTACTGCATTGATCTCTTTATTATAATAAGATAAATGCAGTTTAGTATATATTTAGACTTGTCCATTGTTACTGTATATTAGTTCGTGACAAATTGTGATTTTATCTTTATTATAATGAGAGTGTTATTTATGCAATTATAATAGTAGTATATGTATCAGTTATATACATCTATATGTCAGCTGTTAATGTAGTTTTGAGTATTTTTTTTAAATATCAATAAAAGTTATAGTAAGTGGTAAGGATCTGTCCCACAACTGCGCGAAGACCTTTCCACTAGTCAAAGTCCACGGAAAAAAAACTCTAATAATTCATGTCCCGTTAGATAAATATTTAATAAAAAAGAAGGTTTTCAATTCTTAATTTAATTACCTACTTATATTAATTTCAGTATCACGTGTTCTTTAGAATTAATTTCAGAAATTATTCGATTTATTTAATTTTAGGTATAATAAACGCTGCTCTATCATCTTCCCAGCGTTTCATTCATTCATTTAAATTTAAGAACATTGTTCTTGTCGGTGGAGTTTTTTCCATCTTTCCGAGGATAGGAAGAGATGGAAAAAACTCCACCGACAAGAACAATGTTCTTAAATTTAAATGAATGAATGAAACGCTGGGAACATGATAGAGCAAGAAGACGGGATTCCGCTGTGGAGAAGAAAGACAAATGATAGAACAGAATAGAAGATGCTGGAAGAGGCCTATGTATCCCATGACACGCTGGTGGAAAACACCAGCAATATGGATTAATAATAATATACGATGGATGAAACATTAAATTGATATTTTATCGGATCTTACTGCATTATTATTAACCGGTTTCAACCTCATTCATAGATCGGCGTTTGGCTCCGAATAAACCATCGCATGTGCTTTCATTCACTCGAATAGCTGCATCATTTTCATTCAATTTCACGGCTCCTCATCAAAATCAAAAGTTGTATAACTGTTATCATCGTGGATCGATTAATGAACTATGACGTAAGAAACCTATCAATAAGACACGAGATCCTATTACGAGAATTAATTAAACCGCAGTCACATTGCGTGTTTGTGCAATAAAAAAACTGACCGAGATCTAATTCGATATCGAAATCGTTTTGGAATCGATAAAGATTTCATTGTTCGCGACGTGTACGGAAGGAGATTGGGTGGGTTATTACCGTTTTGCACGTAACTGCATTGTGTAATAACTAAAAATTATCCTAAGTTATTTTATGGTGACGAATGGGCTCACTCTTAAATTATTAATGTAATTGACGCAACGATTTTTAAAGCAGCTTTTACATGTCCCACTGTTGGACAAGAGCCTCCGCACTCTGAATGATATCATACTTAGTTACTTTTTTTTATTAAAGATGGGTTTGCTCTTGACCACAATCTTGTCCAAGGACAGAGATGAGGTGTACGATGTAGCGAGCTTACCCAGAAGCAGCCTATTCACTCTGGTTTTGAAGAGAGTCTGATTGTATGTGTGTGTTTGTGTGTACTTTAGTTATAATTATAAAAGGATAACAATTGTTACCAGATCCAGTAAGTCCTAAAATACAGCCCAATGGAGATATGTATTTTCTTGATTTCGCAAACAAAAAAATACGGCAGCTCATCGAAATTACGACTGATATCAATAAATCAAAATTGTAAAAACATAAAAAAAAAGTTGGCAGTCATGAGACCCTTACAGACGTAAAACATATGAGCATCGTGACATGACATCGTCATGCCATTTGCATTCACGGTATTCGAGTCGATTCTACTACCAAGCTGCATCACAAGATGTTTATACATCAAAAATATTATTGAAAGTAAAACAAAAACTGATAATACTAATGAGTTACACGCTGATTGCCTTTTTAAATAAACTAATGCTTCTGGTTCATTCCGGACCTTGGTCTAAAACAAATATATTTTCATCAATGCTGGCTGGAACAAATCTACCTTTAAAAAAAGTATAAAAAAAACAAATATGTATTTAGAAACAAATTGGTTTGATCAAAATAGTTGCATCGACTGCCGCATACAAAACATCAGACATTTAATTGGACTGTCAAAGGTGACTTTAATTACTTCCTAATATTGACAAAGAGACTTTTTGTCGATCACTCTTGGCCCATTATATCGGGAATTTGACATAAAAACTTCTCTATTCTGTTAAGGATTTCTTATCAGCCCTTAAATGCTTTGCCAACCATGGAAATATTAAAAATATATAATAAATGACTAACTAAACCAATACAGAATAAAGCATCTTCATATTGTGTTAAATATGTGTGTATTTCTTAGCTTTAATTACTGTAATTATTTATTTACAAATGTTAAGTATTGATATATGTGTATTTACATACTTAAAGGTCCTCCATGCTCGCCTGGGAGCGAAGAAAAAACATAGAATGTGCCAGCTGCTTCTCTTCCCGCGCAGATTGTAAAAGTCAATCGAGGAAAAGGGCTTTAAACTGGGGATTCCTCCACTCATAGGCGATTAGCTAGCAACCTGTCACTATACCTGAATCTCCATTTCATCAGAGAGTCCACTATTCAGCTAAGCGTGGCCTTCGAGTCTCAAGACTCTTGGCTCTGTCTACCCCGTAAGGGATATAGACGTGATTCTATGTATGTATGTGTATGTTAAGGGATGACTACAATTCAGTAGACTTGTCGATTAAGAGTTCGTATTATTCCGAATTCAGTGTACGAAGCTCATCCCAAGTTTACTATGTAGCAAAATCTATAAACGGCGCAAGATTAGCTAGTGCGAATCCTCTCATCGGCTATCTAGAAGTTATATGACATTTATAGAGCATAACCAACTTTGTAACAAGCAGATAAGCCCCAGAATAGCTTAATCTGAACGTAATTGTCAGATAGTCCAATAGATTCAATATCATTAATGCCTAAGTACGGCAAGGAGCCGTAAAATTCCATTTCTATAGGCAACTTGTCTGCAATATAATGCTAATTAGTTAGTATGTAGATGATAGTCTTAATTCCTGCAATAAACTGGAATATCTATTGTGCTGTATGGAGGAAGAGGTATGACGTTTGGACATAGTATATTTGTATGATAGGCATCTGAATGGATCGCATTTCGACTTAATATTAGTGGTATTTGTTAATTAATTGTCTTGTCTTGTAATTAATTTCTGTGGTAATCATTAATGTACTTATTTAAGGTTTTGTAGTTATTAGACTTGTTGCTTTGAAAGCTTTTATATTAAATTGGGGTTAAATAAACAAATTTAAGTTATACATGTAAATAACAAGGATAAATTGAAATTATTTAGTTTCAATTTAAACATATACTTAAATAGTTCTAACATAAATTAACTAGCAATTGAAACATGGCGAAATGCAACGATAACGATGTTACAAAAGCGCGCCTTTTGTGTATCTCTGTGCCATAACATAAGTAAATAGAGAATGTCCGTATTAAGCAGTTTTTTATACTTCCTTTTTTATGAAATGCAAACGTTTGTATGTATGTGAATGAGGAGCTGTGGGTTGAAGTTTGTTACTCAATCACGTAAAGTCTTTCAGGCGGATTTCGATGAAATATGGTACTCGGGTAGAATTTCTGGAATAGCACCTACTATACAGGGTGTTTTTTAAATCATTGGCATCCTTTCTACTGGTGAATGTACTCATGAACATGAGCAACTTTTTGTATGGGACCGACTCAATCCGATGGAAAAAAAAATCTGCTGTTCCATACTATTTTCCAATACCTACTCACCCAAAATGTATGGAACAGCTGATTTTTTTTTCCATCGGATTGAGTCGGTCCCATACAAAAAGTTGCTCATGTTTATGAGTACTTTCACCAGTAGAAAGGATGCCAATGATTTAAAAAACATCCTGTAAATCCCAAAATTTCTATAATTTTTTTTTTTTTATAGAATAGTAGGCAAACGAGCATGCGGGTTGCCTATAATAGAATTTTAATTATACTGGAGACATATCTATTTATACTTATCTGGTGAAAAACAGCACATATCTACCTACATATATTTTTTTATATCATACAAATAATACTCCTAAATTAGAGCTTGACTTCAGATCTTTCTTTCTTGTCTAATATGTTAAGGCCAACACATGTAGGTATCAGATATTTTTCAAGTCTACAAACAAACGCCTTTACTTAAGCTTCTGTTGAGCATGTGTTATGTCTGTCGCATACAATAAACTGGGGCACAGCGAATGTACCCAGTGTTATCTCCGTACACGAGCCACACAATACATACCCGATCTAGATTCCTAGATCCATATCCAAATAGGGACAGCCCTGATACTGTCACTATGAAATGTTCATAATAACTTTATTATAATCTACTTGAATGCTTGTAAACAGTTTAGTCATTAGTAAAGTTGAGTTTGTATACGTGCTTCTAATATTTAAGGCCTTATTTTTAAAATGACTATAAATGTTTTTTTTTGAAATATAAGAACTGAATATTTCATATATTGGTATTTCTTTTTACGACAATCAACTCTTTATAACATAAATATAATGTCTTTTTTTCATTTTAACTAAGTGGGCAAACAGGCTTATGGTCCACCCGATAAAAAATTGTACCGGCCAGATTTTATTGAAAGAAAACTTCAGATCACTAAACAAAAATTAATTAAACTAAAATAGTTCAGCTTCCGTTCGTAACTAAGCTTATTTGGGGGCTAGAGTCGCGCGCTATGCGCAATCGCAGGCCAGTCGTCACGTCACGATGCGCCACACCTACGCTGGCGCGTGCCGCGTTTGCATAATATCATTCAACTCTTCCGTATTACCAACTGAATGAAAGTCAATGTCTGTTTAAATTAAAAATTGAAAATAAGTTATATGACAGCCCCAAGTATTCTTTGGTGTGGTAAACTTGATTATGAGTGATTTTTTTATAGAATAGTAGGCAAACGAGCATGCGGGTTGCCTGATGGTAAGCAATCACCGCAGTCCATAGACACCAACGACCCTAAAAAAGTCACTGATACTTTTTGAGAAAGCGCGATAGGCTCTTTTCTTGAAGGCCCCATTGGCGAACCTATTTGGGAACACGGCTGAGGGAAGTTTGTTCCACAGTGTGATAAACACAGCGATCAAACACATTTATTACTGTGGGTTTACTACTGTTCAAATTATTTCATACATAAATATCAACATGTTCTTACTAAACTCTCAATAACATGATTTATTTTAATTCAGGTAACGCTTTAACATTTAAATTTGCAGTATTTTTTCATTATATAAAAGCAATCTTCAGGGCCCGCTTCCTCAAGACATTTGCGTACTAATTTCGTAAGTTATTCAATCGCCGCAAGAACGTTATAGTGTAGGGAACAAAGAAGAGAAAACCGAACCAAGATTAATTTTATTGTATGCCGTCATGCCCCAGTGGGTAAGCAAATTGCCTGTGCTTTCAAGCTTTCATATTGCATAGCATTATGTCTACAAAATTTGAATATTATATCTTCTAAGTAGGTATATAATTACACACATAATATGAAAATATAACGAGAGATTTTATAATTTAAAATTTTAACTACCAATGGATTTTTTAATGAACAACATAGAATCTTCCAAATTCATTTGCTTTTTTTTTCGTATGTGCATAAATTGTTAAATAAATAACATTTTGAGACAATGTTAAAGTTTAAAATCAAATCGATCTTTTCCATATGGTACCTTATTTTTAGAATACTTTAGGTATATATGTATATACTTTAAAAACGTAGATGCGAAGAAACCGAATTGGCCATGGGTTGTTCCCAAAGTACTCCATTCTTTTGTTCTAAAAAGATAAGAATCTCATACATGTGTTCCCAAGTTACTCCACGAAATTATTATTTTTTAAAAATATTTATTATTTTGTTCCCTATTTACTCCATATAGATTGCGTCTATTGTTAAACAATTGTTATCGAAAAACCCTGTAAGTGATGGATTAAATTACTATTTATTATTAAATAAATTATGAAATTGCTCCAAAAACCCGCAAAAGGTCAAAACGTATTATATTAAAGCTTGGAATGTTATAAACTATAATCATAATTTAAACGTGTTTTAATATTGCTCTTAAAATATATTATTAGACCTCAAGGCGATAGTTAGTTTAACATAATATTTTTATTAAAGTATAATGAAATTAGTCATGCTTAGAATTCCCTTAGGTTAGTATAGCTAGGTAATACAAAAGCGATATAAGATTTATTTACGTGCCCAAACTATGTAAATACCTATGTTACATAAAATGCAGCATTGGCAGTATTACTTAGAATTTTGTATTCTGCAATCTCATACATATATATAATACAATCTAATACATCTTTTGTCCGCTGCTTCGCCCGCGTAACTTTCACACCAAAACCTTGCTCATTACCCATCATGTCCATTTGTGAAAACCCCATGAAATGAAAAATTTATTAGTTTTGAGTATATCGCGAAAAGTCCGACAGACGCGGCGGGGGACTTTATATTATAATATGAAAGAATGTATATAATAATATATTGCACATAAATAGACCTAAAATATAACAACAAGGTGCGGCTTCTTTCATCCTAATCAGATATCTGTCAGAATCCGTAACATTGAATCCGATTCTATACACAAAGCGGAGATAAAATCAAAATCTTAATCCAAAAAGACAAGACCGAGGTGAGAGGCAGGTTATAATATTCCACGGGCTGTCAAATAATAGATTTTTTTTCGTAATCTCGATTCGCGTGATCGATTTTCGTGAAACCCATCGCAATAACTAAAGGTTTTGTTTAATATTT
Source organism: Ephestia elutella (assembly GCA_018467065.1). Classification (NCBI taxonomy): domain Eukaryota; kingdom Metazoa; phylum Arthropoda; class Insecta; order Lepidoptera; family Pyralidae; genus Ephestia; species Ephestia elutella. The sequence goes on from JAEMBS010000488.1 coordinate 23,434, forward strand.
TATCTTGCAAAATTTGAAGTTGCATAATTAGTTTTGATCACAAAATTTCAATATTTACGCGAATACAGGGGGTGATACAAGACGAAGGCTAGAAATCTAGAAAACATTTTATTTATCCAATTTAGAATTTAAAAATAAAATAACTATTAAATTAATTGACTTTTGATTACAAAAGTCAATTAATTTAATAGTTATTTTATATTTGAATGCCTCCTGTCATATGTTATGGTAGTTCAAACAACCGTAAAATACTAGTATATAGTGGTTATTATGGATACATGACTTTCTAACCTGCTACTAGGAGTGACCTAGTAGAATTCTAGTTCAATTAAATCTCTATTCAATGCTATACTTGAGAAAATTTCCCTATTTCGAACTATGAAAATCCCTGTATGAAATCAGATATTCTAATTTAACTGAAATATTATTTATTACTTACGTTATCGTTACTAATATTATTTTGCCCGTGACTTCCCCACAGGAACAGTGCTTTTTCCCAGGATAAAGGAACTCTATGTCCTTCTCAGTACTTCCAACTATATGTATGCGAAATTTCAGGAAGATCGCTTCAGCAGATAAAGCGTTAAGAGTTAACAATCAAACTCACTTTCGCATTTATAATATTAGTTAGGCTTAGGATTTATTAATTTGTAAAACTTATATTATCTGGATTGGTAATTATTAAATGTAAAATAAATAAATAAAGTTAAAATTATAATTTTAAAACAACATGTATCTAGCGAAAGTGATGTCTTATTTTTAGCAACGCAAAATTCTTAGTATACCTATATCATCGATAAAAACTCATAATGGTTAACGATATTGAAAGCGATCATGCGCGAAGCTTTTTGTCAAATGCCGATTATTTCGGGCACGACCATTTCATTTTTTTAGAATGTACCGAGAATTGGTTAGAATTTAGGCCTCAATTACTGAACTTGCCAAAGTAGGTGTAAAAATTATTAGATTTTTCTTAGTTTGTTTGTATAAGAATATTTGTAACCTTTTTTGTATTTGTTTGCGGTTTGTACCGTGCGTTCCGGGTTTGTGCCATTCTCATACCTACCGCGGTTCTTCGTGTAGTTGCTTGATTTTGTTGTTTTTTATTTACCTTTTGTTATTTTTTGTTTGTGACTTGACGCGATGGCGAAGGCCTCCAATGCTAGGGCGACACTCGCCAACGAATTGAGATGGTTTGTGACGGCCGGAGGACTCCTGTCCCGGAAGGACAGGGAGGGCGCCATACTGCTAAGAGCGGATCACCTCCACTCACGATTGATTAGCGCGGAAGCGGCCATGGCGGCGCTTACCGAAGCCGATCTTACCCCGGAGGCCTACGCAGGTCACATGGCGGACATGGACCAGATCCTGAGTCTGCACGATGATATCGCGGAGGCGGTGACCGCAATAAGGGCGAGACAGGCTGGCGGACCAGCCCCTCGCACACCTGTTAGACAGGAAGGACCAGCGGTTACTGGTCGGCTCCCCACCCTTCAGCTGTCCCACTTTGGGGGTAGGATGGAGGAGTGGGTAGCATATAAAAATATGTTTGAGTCCCTGGTCGTAG
>JAEMBS010000489.1:0-25000 GCA_018467065.1 Ephestia elutella
TAGCTTCCAAAAATCGCATGAACAAAATATGCATTGGAGTCGATATTATACAAACTACTGCTCCTGTGGTCCTGATAAACCTATTTACTTACCTAATTTTATCATTGTAAACACTGAGTAAATCAAAATGATAAAGATACAATATAAAGTTTGACATAAATGCGTAATAAAGTTCATGCATATTTTTTGAGAACGTTAGTAAAAAAAATTAATACCTAACTAAATCTAACACAATAGTAGCAAGTACAAACAAACAGTATAAAACTATTCAGAAAAATTTGATAGGTTATATTGCAAATTAAAATAGTACTTACCTTCGCAATCTGGTAATTCAGGCGATTTACTTGGTATTTTTATGTTAACAAACATTTTTGTTATATGTGCACTCCTTTTGCTGCAAATTTTTAATATTTAAATAAATTAAATTCACTGAATTTGCTATTCTCTCAACGAGCGAAACAAAATGACAACTAAATATCATAATGTAACAAAACACAAAAAGTGTATACGACCATCTCACTTAGTCGCATACAAAACTGTATAGCGCTGTCTCTTTTACTCGGACGAGCGCGTAACTTGCAAGAACTTTTGGCGCCATATTTTTAAAAGACGTAAATTTCATAGCGGCAGAAAGGTCTTTGTGTCTTAGCGCCTTTAAATAATTAAATAATGTCAAGTGTGTTTAGAGCATTGTGTTGTAAAACAAAATTGACACTTATGCCTATAGACGTTTTTTTCCACATGGAGCCTAATGCAATTGAATAGTTTTTGATCTAAGCCACTTAGAACTACGTGTATTAGACCATTCGATGCAGAAAAAAAAACAATCATGATATTGCGATAAAAAAAAAATCGGAATTTGTCACTTAGGCCCTTATGCCTCTAAGGTACAGATATAATAAATGCGAAAGTGAGTTTGTTTGTTACCTCTTCACGCTTTATCTACTGAACCAATCTTCCTGAAATTTCGCATACACATAGTTAGAAGTACTGAGAAGGACATAGGCTACCTTTCATCCCGGGAAAAGCACTGTTACCGTGGGAAATTCACGCGGGCGAAGCCGCGGGCAAATGCTAGTATTAAATAAATACGGCCCGAGTTCAAGTTATGGGCAGCATAATTTAATGGCAAGCTTCAGTATGTAAATTACATGTAGGTTTAGCACCTTTTCTGTAGGTCATCGTATTTCACGATAACAAGTTACTACTTACTTACATAGCTAAACATTGATTAAATTTATTTAAACTATGCTTGATATAAAAACAACTGTTATGTTCGTAATTATTAGATATGATTTCTATGATCTTGAATCATCATTGTATTTTGGACCTGAAGTGCCTATTGCAAAAACAAACAAGACAAAATTTAGTTTTAAGCACTTCTTAATTACTCTAATACCTATGTATAAAAGTGGTGATTATAATACTTACTTATATCATCGGCTTAAAATACATATTTAATTAAAGACTTGGTCAGAAGATTGTTCATAAGATTCAGATAGATATTATCGGCAACAATCGAATTTACTATGGATATTTATAAGTTTACTCGCATCTACTACAGCTTTGCGACATCTAGTAAACTAGCCAACACGAAGGGTCTTCAGACTTCCTGCGCGTGCTTCCGGCGCGGGGCGTCGTGTCATGACTTACGCGATTCCAATTGTGCGTAATTATGTGTTGTTTAATAATATTACGCGCTACAGGGTCCAGGGTTAGCGGGAAATCAATACTATGCCTCATTATATGTCTATGTATTCTAATAACTGTGAAATATACCATAGAATAACTTGTCAATTTGACTTCATAGTCATATTGGCAGAATAAATTGACGGAGTTCCTCAAGGGCGTGTATTAGGACCAGACATATTTTTAATTACATACATACCCACCATATAGAACAAGCTTCATTTTGATTGAAAATTACATCAACAACATATAAAAACATGCTTCATTTTGATTGAATTATTCTAATAACTGTGAAGTCATAGTAATATTGGCAGAATAATCGACGGAGTTCCACAGGGGAGTTTATTAGGACCAGTCCTATTTTTAATTACATACATCAACAACATATAAGAACAAGCTTCATTTTGATTGAAAATAGGTTACTTTAAACACTGTATAAAATATCAGCATTTCAAGGTTTTCAAGGATTCTTTTGCTCACATGCCTCTGCATGACTCCAGCACAATGACTGTTAATATCGATAATTAGGATCGATTCGCTCGCATTCGTCATGATGCCCGGTTGCGCAAGACATGATTGATGATCGGGATTATTGGCACATTCACATAATTCCAATCTTTCGGAAGGGTTCATTTCATATTTTCGATACTTTGGATGGTAATGACATCTTCGCAATCAATCAAAGAATTCATATGTCATCGCTTATTTTTGACTCAATTACGACCATCGTATGCTGGCGACGCCGACGTTCAAATAAAAGGATTTGTTCATTTCATTCTATTAAAAGTTATAGAAGTTTTGGCTACTGACAAAAGATAGATACCATGCGCCTTTGGTCCTAGGGTGTGACTATTTAAGTACTATACATATATCCATACTAATATTATAAATGCGAAAGTTTGGATGTGAGTTTGTGAATTTGTGAGTTTGTGAGTTTGTGAGGATGTTTGTTACTCAATCACGCAAAATCTACTGGACGGATTTCGATGAAATTTGGTACAGAGGTAGATAATGACCTGGAATAGCACATAGGCTACTTTTTATCCCGGGAAAAAGCACTGTTCCCGTGGGAAATTCACGCGGGCGAAGCGCGGGCAAAAGCTAGTATATATATATATAAATATAATAAATAGTCTTTTTCACAAAAAGGTGTACATAAACCAGTAGAACATATATTCCTACTCAAGGGAATATCATATTTCTGATCAAACTTGTCTTTCGGTATGTACGGCTGATCATTCAATGACATTGCATCAGCGAAGATTGAAGACTTCTACATCAGCCGATAGATAACAGTACCTTAGAAAGTATAAGATTGATTGTTATGAACTTTATCAGCATATGAGTTATGGATTCAACTATAAGGATTTCTCCAGACTTGCATTGTTTTAGACGATCACTATCGGTTAAGGTTTTAGTCCAGAACTACTTACAGAGATGCTGTACCTACAGGTGAACTTATTTATGCAGTCAATGAAATTTAAACGTAACGTCGATGAGTCTAGAAATGAATCTACACCAAAGATTTCTCTATCGATTTTACTATCGACGAAAATTTTTTATACAAAATCGGTGTTCCGTATTTCATGACTAGTTTGTAGGTAATGCTACAAAAAAATTGTGTTTATTAAAAATAGTCCTAGCGTTGTTATATTACAGTACAGGAGACAACGCATGTGGTAGCTTAAATATTATGCGCACTTATAGACTACCAGTATTATAAGTTATTCAGATAAATGACATGGAGAGTCTGAGCAGTATTAGTTAATGGCGTTAATGTATATGATAATAGCAATGACAAGCTTTTATTACGATTGGCATCGCTTTCTCTATGCTATACGACTTTTGATTTATGAGATAATATGAGACAAATACTTGTGTAAACGATAACCATGTCATTGTCACTATAAACTTACGTTATAAGTTGTAATATTTATAATTACTACGTAGATGCTGACTGATGTGATAAGTTTGAACATGTGCCTAAAGATATCACTATGACTAAATTAATCGCCTTAAGAAGCTGAGAGACATATGCAAATGCCTCAACGATTTTGTAAAATCTTGTCAATCAAATTTTTATTAATTGAGTTTTTCTAAACGCTCCTGGTAGAGTTGGGATAAAAATTTCTACGTAGAATCGATTGGGCCCACGGGGACTGCTAGTATAAAATATGATTTAATTTTAAAACTTATAATCCGTCTCCTGTCATACGCAGTAATAATAAAACTTAACCCTTTATTAGCTGTGCCTTTTTCGTGGACGCGTGCGCGTAATGAATGAGTAGCGTTGACATTTGTCATCGCGCAATTGTCGCGCAGATTAAAATTGATGACGCGGCTTTGTCCGGCGCGGGCGCATGCATTATTGCCACATGCAGCAGTCTTATCAACATATATGATCAAATGTTTAATCCGAAATATGGCGGACTCTAATTTTGATTTTATAAAAATATATTTGTTACAGCAAGATTCGATTAAATAAAAATATCGGTAAATTAAAATGAGAAATAAAAAGCAAGCATTTAAATATAATTCCATACAATAAGAATACCAAGGCATTTTTGCTCAGTTCTTTTTTCTAATTATATACATTTTATATTTTTTTAATACATGCGGGATATAGTTGATTTTGAATGAATGAATGTTTTGTGTTTTTAAGATAAGCTTCATTCCAAATATTTCTGTCCATTTGTCAGTATATTAGTATAAATAAAAACTATAAACCACCTACATATAGAAAGACACGCGCCATTGCACAACAATAGCAAACGCAAAAATTGAAACGTCATAGAGTCGCGACGATCCCCACGGAACGGGATGATTAATCAAAAAATTAACCAACAACAATAGTCGAGACCCCCATTAAACCGACGACAATCGCTCGGCGTCCCACATCGCCTATTTATTTAACAATCAAATAAATATTACGGACAATAAAATAAAAATATTTCAATTTAATAACACCGCCCTCTGCAAGGGTTAAATCTGCCCCGGGGGCTATTCATCCCAGTTTCGCGCAGATTAGATCGACTATCTTGATGTCACGCGAAATTGAATAATTTTTATCCACAATAGATATGCGTTTTCGTGACTTCAGAATGATAATACGGATCGTTTGATAATCTGCTTTGAATACTTCCAGTAAATTAATCATAATCATGTAGTTCCTTATCTAGTGAATCAATGAGATGAGATAATATATATCGTGCAGCTGCAAAAAATAATAACACATTGTGTGATAATGATGGCAAGATCTAAGCCTAAGGATGGTCGGTTGTGTAACCATAATTAAAAAATTTTGTTTGCGTTTGATGAGCCCAATCAGATTGAAAGCTATTTTAATACTGAATAAGCAATTTTTCTATCTCAACACTGATATTACATTATTACCTAGATAAAGTAAATTAGTCCATTATGCAGATTTCCTCTTTTTATTGCTATAATCGACCAGTACCAGTGCAAACTAGGAAAAAAAATTGCATAAGATGCAACCATACATATAGTTTAATTTTTGTTCTCAAACATTATTATAAAACAATACAAACGGTTGTACTGGGAGAAGTAACAGGTGTCGTCAGTTAGTCCATTTGTTAGGGAAAGATCGGTAAGGCACCGTCACGGTGCGCGCGCGCCGCCGCCATCTGTCGACGTCGTGGGAAAACTTAACGCTCGCACACCCTGCCAATGTGGATGTGGATCCATTTGGGTACAAGACCGCAGAATATCAATTAAATGTTCAGTAGACAACAACCACATAGTAGGATTCTTTTTGACCGGAAGTGATCAAAAAATTTGAATTAACAACCCCAAAATCCACATCCACCTTTAATTTTGCACCTTTAGTTTCTGCCTTAGTAGGCACTGGTTTAAGCATAAATCCTCAAGTCATGGTCATTTTCCTTAAGACCTGCAGTGGTCTAGGCATTTCCTTGGATGTCCAGGGTCACAATCGCATCGGGAAAAGAAGTTTTGACGTAACTGATTGTTCATAAGAAGATTTCTATACTTCGAAAGGTTATTATTAATCTCTATCTATAGTATATTTTTAAACTCTTTCATCTCGCATCATCTTTACATCCAACGAATGAGCTCCATGCCATGGTGTTCCCTACATAACATACCTACAACACAGGGTTTTCAAAGGCAAGGGCAATAGATTTATTCAGGGGCGGCACGCCTGTTTCCTTTGCTGTTGCAGGCATGCATAGGATGCGGAGACCGCTTTCCATCCGCCTTTTTATCCGCTTAAAAAGTACAAACATCTATAAACACGTATAAGTATTCATTCATGTATCCATCTGATAGTAACCACTAAATCGATGTGTCAGATGCCACCGAGCATTGATTGATAAAACCCCCTAATAGACGACTAATTGTTGACGTGCGTGTCATCCACAAAGCTTTATTATTTTAAAATGGGCTTTTAATGCCTTTCACACACTTTACAGGAGCTTTATAATAGCTTCATTTCACTCGGATTTTTTAGTTTGTTGAGTATTGTGTGAGAATTGGGCAGTATTATCTTACTAAAGGCAAAAATGTGTTTTTTTATTTAACTGAGCTTTAATTAAGGTTTAATTTTAAACTTAACTATAAATAAGAGTTGTAAATAAGGTAATTCTCAAAAGAATTAGAAGTTATTTTTGAAGATAAGAAGAAGATAAGAATAGGTTTTTTGTATAGTCACCATTCGTCGTGTTTCCATTACCTCTCCCTACACTTCGACGTTGCCGCACGTTCTAAGGACATCGAGATACAACCACACGGTTCACACGTAATATTACTGGTTAATACCTACAAAACCTACAGATTTTGACTGTTTGCCTATTAATCTATATGCAAAAAAGATTTTGCTGAAGTTACTCCATTTATTAACCCTGCTGGGTGGCAAATCATGGCAACCGCAAATGTCCAAGCTTGATGACTCGGGGGAAGTCAAGTGAGCATATTAACCCTCGCGGACAGGTGGGGTGGGGGTTACCTGCCCCTGATAATTTGTAACCAACACTTCAGTGCTATACCGACAGCAAATACAGTGACCTCTGAACTCTTGTCTGTGAAGTGTCGTCTTTTGTTTGTTTTTTTTTTCGTTTGAATTGTTCCGGCGTTGGAGGTAGGTTTAGATTTAGTTAAATGTTTTTGTATATAGTACCTGACTTTCTCGTGTGTAATCTTTGTATAATATAACAATATTAAATTGTTAAGTAAATATAACCGAACACATTTCTAGATTTTCATACCTACTTGGAAGGGATCAACTCATCGACACTTTTTTTGATATGATTTGATGACCATTATTTGTAATGAGATGAGAAATCTTGAAAATATAAAAATAATACTTACTGCATAAACTTTTTAATGAACAACATTTTGTTATAATTATATAGCGTATAGGAAACTAATAGTAGGTAAACCCGTTTATTATGTTTTTTAAGTTACTAACAATTGTCTTATAAGATAAAATAACCAACCTAAAACAAAATTTCAAAATAAGTAAATTCAAGGCCCTAACACTTGACCTACACCTACAACTTGGTCTAACTTATTGTAACTTACACAATAAGTTAAGGCGATAAGACAATGCGACCTCACCACGTCGTGACTCCACTTTCTAGCTATGTAAAGCAGATTATCCTGACATCACCGAGATATCTGCATCTAGATCAAGATACAGTGGATTCCACTTGTTGGGCGTGGTGATGATCGTGATCGGAATTAATTAGACAATAAATATTACGTATTTAAATCTTATATTGATATTATACACTTATAAAGTTAACTTGAAAACATATGTATGTACGTAAATTATAAACAGTCAATGAAGAAGAATAAAAAACTTGTGAAACTAAAACAGGCTTAGAAAGATTTCATTTTATTCGGAGAATAAACAGTCTTAAATAAAACTGACCATGACCAATGATATCAGATATATTTGCTAAATAATAATTTTAGAAAGATTAAGATTAGACACCTTGAATTCCTATGGAAGCATCCATAGGAATTCAAGGTGCTATTTTAGGTATTACTCTAACCGTGTACTAAATTTCATCAAAACTCGCTCATAGGCTCAGGCGTAATTAAGTAACAAACATAATCACTTACATACATCTAAACTTTCGAATTTATATTATTAGTAGGATTCATAGTTATTTTTTTTACATTGATGGAATTTTATCTTCGAGTTTTTAAACATTAAATAAAGCCTTCTTCACACTTGGTGCATCTAACATGACAATGGCCAATAATTTCCATAGATAAAACTAAGGCATCTTTATCTGACAGCTATCCTTGGTATCGGATGCCACGTGAGACAATGTTCGGGGCGTGGCTTTTCTCGTGACTCGAATTAATTTTGCAAGTGTCAATGCATACTTCCGACGTATCGTGATATACGGGTATAGTACGGCTTGTTTATTGACACTTTTGTTTGAATATTATTATGATCTCCAAGGCATTTGCAGGGTTAAAGTTGAATGATAAGAATAGAATGTGTAGAAAGATTTGGCCGCAATGTAAAGTCAGAAATGAATCTTTTGGTATCAAGCTTTTTATCGCTACAACACTTCAGAAGCTTGATAACAGAGTAGGTGCTCGGCTAAAAAATAATAATTTTACAAATACCTATGAATTTGATTATGACCACCTACTGCAGTTCTAGGGTTAAACCCTTAAACAGAAATTAGTAAGTACCTTTAAATAGAACGGTCGAACAATCTAGATACAAATAGAAGTACGCCACAGACAAAGTAACCTTTGCAGTGGTCCCATAAATAACAAATTAACTGGTGTCAATATGCAGCATCGCCGACATAGACTTATGCGTCCTGTTAGGAAAGCGCTCGAGTTTAATTGCAGGCTTTCTATTGATTTACATGCCGCTAGTACCGTAGCTTGTTCATCTGCTATAGTTATACTGTGGCGCTAAAGGCTACGTTATGTAATACTATTTGTATTACAAATCGGAAAGATCTAATTTCCTTAAATTTGATGTGTTAATAGATAGCTTGACGTCTATAGGTATCCAGACTAATTGAGTCAAATCTTCATATTCACAATATTGAAAAGTTTTGTTATAACACAATCTACTTGTGCAAGTATTACTGGTGCTCTGCCTCTGACTCTTGCTCCTAACAAACATATCAGTAAAAATATGCTTATTTCTACAGATTGTGGGTCACCAATAAATCTTGGACCCAGTAAAACAGTTTTGCGAGCCATTACTTCATAACTGTTAGCAAATGTTTAAGCCATTATAAATGTAGAAATGTTTATTGACTTCCAGAACACCAGAGTTCCAGTAACAAGTTCTCTCAGCCTGAAGAGGAAGACCGCGAGGATACCGAGCCCAGGTGTTCCTTTTGCGACGCGCCCTTCCCTAACATTGATGCGTAAGTTATCAGTAATTTTTACTAGCTACGCCCATTTTACCAAGAATAAGGTAATTTTATGATAATTTCGACCAAAAATGTTTGCTGGGTTTGCACCCGTGGGAATTTCAGAATTATCTGGATAGATTATAGCTTTCCTCATGAAAGTAGTTAGTACAGGGAAAGATTTTTCAATTAAATTTGAACCCAGGACCTTTCATGGCTTTATTCTTTGAACTTTTTCTACGTGATTTTATCTATATTTTATATATTTTATTTTTAGTTTATATTTTCCCAGTGATACTCGAAGTATGTGACTAACGTATGTTCCATGGTAAACTTTGGCTCTTTGCTAGTCTGGGCGCGTTTCGGGTGACCATGCTTTAAAATCTAGTTTCTAGTTTGATAGTGATTAGATTGATGTGCAAATACGAATATATAAAATGTATTTTGTAGCAAAATAAGCCGGTATTCTATGAAAGCCAGTGACGCAAAGAGGATCTTAAAAGTTTAACTCACTACTAATTTCACCCTCATAGATGTTTAGATGACTCCCGCGCTACAGAAGTCGATCAATTTACCGTCTGGAAACTATTAACCTCTCACCATTAATAACGTTTGGTCTTGGGTCCAGCACCAATATATTTAGAGATGTGCCCGTTCGATAAGATGATTTGTTGTCGAGCTCGACGACTCGGGCACGCGACGAGACATCTGTAACGTTACGTTGCGATTACTAGTTAGATCACTTTTGTTCTCTTTCTTTTTCTTGTAAATAAGTTGATCTTATCTTACACATGAATGAAAAACCAAATTAAATTTGATAAATATTTTACCCAGAAATATTGAAGTAGTTGTAAGCTAGCAGTTTGAGTAAAATTAAATCATAGCAGACTAATATTATAAAAGTAAAAGTTTTTGAGGATGCTTATTGCTTCTTTATGAAAAATTGGTAAGACGGTTTGATAAAATTTACTGCACGATAGTATGATTAATTGATCACAGGGTATTTTTTTTTCTCGAAAACCCAAAGCAACCGACTCCTGAGCTAATAATTGATAGAGGTTTAGTAGTTAACAAGTGGCAGAAGGCCACAATGGTGTGTCATCATATTTTATCGATGCGGCGTCGGTCTCATCAATAATGCAATATCGAGATTATCGACATGCACACTTTGACGTATCCTCGCTTATCGCGCCATCACTATTGTTTTAAACGTTTCCAACATTTGTGGGACATCAGGACATCGATCAGTAATTACTAGGTTTTGTATTTTTTATTCTTTAGTATTGAAATCACGACAGAAATATTTTCAAAGCACATATTTATGAGTCCTAATTAAAATATGAGTACCTGTAAAATGATGACGTAGTTACACTTGCAACCAACGACAGTCGTATCTGTATTTATTATTATCGATATCACAAATTATATTGTCACGAATGCTCCCAATACCTGTTTAGGCGTACAGCGTCATTACGAAACTATCGAGATCTTTTATCGATACTCTTACTTTCGTCACAAGTCGATTGTCAATGGAATGATCATTTCTGTCACACCTAAAATCAATATCGGCTTGATCGGAAGTTGCACAGTCAAAGCAGTATCATGATCGGCACTTTTATTCGATTACATCTAAAGTATTACAACTTAAAAGTTATCTATTATTTTGTAATAGGAGCATTTGTCTTTAGATGGTTTGTTTTTCTTGATCTATACTTTGACTTGGACCTTCAGTTATGTGCGACTTAGGTGTGTTATTTTTTGTAACATTGAGCCATATAAATTTTTCTATTGTTTTGATGATGTTAATTAGTATTTTTTAATTCAAATTTAATTAAAAAGTAACTGACAGAATCAAAGTAAGTTACTATTTAAAACGTCGTCGAGTACATCGTTACGTCTCGAAGTTATATTGTTTTGTTATCTCAATCTCGACAATAAGCAAGTTATGGAATTTCTCAATCGATTGTAACCATGGATCTACATTCGATTATTGAAATATGGCTACAATCCTAGGTAGTACATCATTAGTGGCGTGGCCCATAAAATGTTGCTGTGTTATTCCAAAAATCTTTAAAAAATGGAAGACTTTTGAAACACTGGTAACGAAATTTGAATTGATAAGTTGACATTAAAAATAAATCAGGTCTGCAAAATTGTAATTTTTGTCTACATTGAACATGAGCAGACCACCAATTAATTTTCCAGTAAATCATTTAAAAAATCCTTCATAATGATTGACGTTCACAGTTTATGACACAATATATTTACTGCCAAAAGCGATCTACTTTTAATCACCTAAATACATATGGCAAAGTTCAAAATATCTCTACCATTTCACAAGTTCATTGAGTGTTAAGGTCACAAAAAAAATGTTCTTTACTTATACTTTAACAACTTGTTTTTGATAATTTATTACTGTTTAAGTGGAACGAGAGTATACAGTTTTTACCGGATTTTGATACAGAAATATTTAAGTTAATTGGATGTGAATTTAATGTTACACAATTACTACATTGTAATTTTTATTTTGAGTAAGTATACAAATTGTTTTATTTACTTGGAGTAGTTTAAATCATGATCAATCAATCAATCAATTGTAAATATATTGCATTAAATTTTACATACAATATGTATAAAATTTACTGACAGAGTTGTACTGACAATAGTGAAAATTACACAAAAATTATTGTAAGCATATAAAAGCCAGGAAACGTTCTTAATGTCTGTTAGAGGCCATTGGATGTCAGATATTTTAAGCTATACAAGACAAAGGGAGCGTAAAGAAGCTATTATTATGTATTAATTAAGAAAAAAAAACTTAATTTAGTTATTTTTCCATGTGCAACATTTTAGCGCCTCATTTGGTATCGGTGGCCGGTGTAGGTGTGGCTAATAGATAGGTTCCGAACGAAAGTTGTTCATTGGATGTTATCGACTCGAGAACAACATCGCATTGATTGAAGTGCATGTATAAACCATTATTTTGTATTATTTATTTGCTGATATTATTAAACCAGCCGAAAGAACTTACCGAATTTATTTTAGTTTTTATAATCTGTAACATATTCGTTTTTAGCAGCTTATTTCGTGTCACAAAGTTGGACCAAAATCTACAATTTTTGGTTAACAACCAGATGAAATTTAATGATTTATTGATTCAAAATTAGGATTATGAGCACAGTTGTTTGCCTATTTATTCCAAATTTAGACTACAAATAATCTCTCAGCTTTAAAAACAATTTATTTAGACTTTTAAGACATTTTTTAAAGTACCTATTTCCATAAAAAAAACAATAGAATATAGTGGGCATGTCCGTTTGTGCGGCCTCTATAAATTATAACATTGCACTGTCAAAGAACTTTCAATAGATAACTACAATTACGCAACATGCAATTAAGAGGTACACAATCGATCGTTGTACAGCTTGTAAAGACGTTTACTTAGATAGATGTAATAATGGTCTATTGGGAAAATTATTTTGGTGTTAAAGATTCCGTATAATAATCAAATGTCGTAAGAAAATTGCCTGAATGGCACTTTATTAGGTTTTTGACTGGATACAAGTATCATTCTGTATGCGGTCAAAAATATAATAAATTGGCGAAAAGTATCACGTCTTTAAAAAGTGTAAAAGAAAGTAGAAGTACTTTTTTTGCTTGAAGTATAGCCAAATATTATTCTGTTTGCACCTCATGATACCTATTTATGAACGTAACTCATGTTAGTATCTACTTATTGAGCGATTTTAAATCTCAGAACTAGACGACTACGCAACGATCGAGCTAGCAGCATGTAGCGACGGAACCATTACTGACAGTAGATTTTATTCCTGAGATTAATTAAAAGATACGGCGACGGGCCGCCCGTCCGCGAGAGTGAAAACGCGTCATCTGAATAACTTGACATCAACAATCACTTCGACTGACACAACTAACATTCCTCCGAACGTTCCAGCTACAAAAACTATTGTGCTACTCGAAGCAGCAATGAAACTAATAGTAAAAGGTAATGTCGTTAGTTGAAATGCGACAGGTGCAACGTTAGAAAAGCGCCGCAGGCAGTAGGGGTTGCGTGTGGTGGACCAGTTATGCCAAGGAGAGTCACTAAGGCCGTTTTTGCAAATGATATACGTTTTTCCATCAGCCGTCAGAATAAATCGTTCTGTCGACAGAAATTTACTTAAACGGAAACAAAATGATGGATATGAAATATTAGATATTCCGTAACTTGCAGACGAACTTAAATACTACAATGTTTGAATTTATCAACCGAATAAATAGATTATTCCAAAATTGTAAATTATGTAATATTGTCGATACATTACTTTAAAAATAATATTCAAAAATGAAGTTTTTCGAATTTTAATCGAAGCAATATCTAAAAATTTGAATTTAATTGATGAAATTAGCATGATTGCAAATTTGCCATAAACTATTCATATTTGCGCACTGAATATATCAAAAACAAAATTAATACATTCACCATTGGAACTAAACACGTTTGAATTATGTATGGGACGAGATCGTAAGTTACTTGCGTTGGCGATCTCCTTTCATATACTATACCTGACATATAGATATACTTTAGTTGTAGACTTTGTCTTTCCAGTAATTCAACCGGGAGCACCGTCGCTTAGTCTAGTTCGTTAGCAGTCTCACTTTCTAATGAAGTTGTTGATGACTTCGATATTATCAACGATCTATTTGCAAATTAACTTAGATCTATCTCAAAGGAAGATATTAAATACATCTGAAGATTTATATGGTCTTTTCTTGCTTGTAGGTGTAGTTTAAACCCTTTCATTATAGCTTCGCTCATTGGCGTTACAAATTATACCTATTCTTTTGAAACTAAAACAGGACGTTCTTTATTACGATTGTCTAATAGAATAAGATTTCAAAATTTAAAAAGTTTAAAGAACCAGGTGGTAAAAGTTTTTTCTAGATAGAAATGTGCCAGGACGTGAGATTGCTATATGTATTTTCTTTTGCTTTCTGTATGGATTCTCCTTTTACTAATCGCCATCTATGAAGTCGGTCATCGGGAACTATTTGTTTTTAATTTGGGTCTCGGAAAATCGCACATTCGCACCTTATCCAACAAGTTTAAAATAGTTTTGTTGACATGTGTAATTGAAATGAATTTCTTTCATGCTTCCAGTTCTTACATTGATATTAAAGGCCTTCCTGATATTTTTTGTAGGTGTATTTAAATTGCAGTAAGTTATTAAGTGCAACAATGCAAAGGGCACTTTATATGACAGACTTGCCACTGAATACGCCTCAAGCTCTGTTCGTAATAATGTAATGCCGACGTCTAAAAAGTGTACAGATTTCGGTCTTACTTTTAAAGTCTTAAGTATAAATATCGAAGCATATTTTTAGGAGTGACCGAGCATAAGTAATTTTCTCGTTAATGCATGTAGGTTGTTCTTATTTACAATTCTTTTGAAGATTATATAATCAAGAAGTAATTCATTTTTAATTGGAGCCATTGGATCGTTTATAACATGATAAAGCTCAATTTACTTTACAAGTTGGTAGCAGCCATTACTGAACTCAACTTAGATTAATTATGCAAATCATGTTCAAGAAAAGGCTGATATTGTCAATTTCTCAGTTTCTGGGTATGTGCCTAATTTGAAATATCTATTTCCTTGAATTAAAAATACACGTATTAAACTTAATCACAAAAGATAAATAACTTTTTCTATTGGCTATGCTTCTGCATGTTTATGTATCCTATGCTTCTGAAAAGTATACATAAAAGAGACCTACGGATGCTCTGCCTATTTCTCTCATCTGAGCGCTTTCCTGGCTGTATCCTCAGCATAGGTATGCGCCGGAACCCAGGGTCCACTTTCCTTTTTTTTCTTCTCCACTTTACACGGTCTCCGGTATCATATCGTTCTACGTACGCTCAGAAATACTGAGATGATCAGAACGATCAACATGTAATCAGGGCTCTATTCCAGTGAAAATTATAACAAATGTCAACTAACTTATATATGTCTCTTCAAGTTATAACATGGACCATTTATGTATTTTAAATCTTACCGTCATCGGCAATTAATTAATTCCCTCAAAGATCGGAATCTTCTCATTCATTGAATTTAGCTTATATAATTATGATTTTTCTTTTTTTTTCAGTCTCGACCGCCACCTGATCCAGGCTCACGGGCAAACTCCCGGTGCGTTCCACTGCGAGCTCTGCAACCGCGCGTACAGCTCCCGAGCATTGCTGCTCCGACACCGGGCCCTGGCCCACACTGATATCAGGAAATACCCCTGCGAGAACTGCCCTAAGGTTTGTTCACTGATGCTGAAGTTGCTTATATAAAGTGGTCTACTACTAAACACTCTTTAAAGTGAAAATAGTTATATAAAATAATGAATTGTGATGTAAATTTTGTGGGTGTTCATTTCCTACTGATTTAAATGAAAGTTTGGATACCTCTATAAGTTTGTAAGTATGTTTGAAACCCAACCGCACAAAAACTGGACGCATTTTGATGATAATTGGTACGAGGGTAGAAAAATATTGGGGATACATAAACCTACGACAAAATTATGTTCAATCATTTTGAAGCATAAAGTAAAAGTATATTTAGTAAAGTTCTCTGTTAATAATTGACAACATAACGAATAGTGTCAGCCTTTTTATTTTCATAAGTGGTGTTAGAATTTTGAAACTGCCTCAAGGCACACCAAAACCCCGTTTTCTCGGCATCGTTATAAAAAAATGTAGTTATACGAGACAAAAACATGACGGTAGCCGAAACCTGACGTCATTGCAGGTATTTACCGATCCTTCCAACCTCCAGCGCCACATCCGCGCGCAGCACGTGGGCGCGCGCAGCCACGCGTGTCCCGAGTGCGGGAAGACCTTCGCGACCTCCTCCGGCCTCAAGCAGCATACCCACATCCACTCCAGCGTCAAGCCGTTCCAGTGCAAAGTCTGCTTTAAGGTGAACATTGATCAATTATTTCACTATAAGAAGTATGATAGCTATCGTTTTCTCCGTCAATTCAGACTCAGGTCAAGAAATAAAATAGTTAGAAAAAATAAAAAACACGACTGACAACTCACAAAGCCTATGTCACTCGGAGAAATGCAAGAAATCTAAAAATACCTCTCACATCAAAATCTGTTAAGCCGTTCAGGACTTATGGTGGAATAAAGAAACTTACATACATACATACTTACATGAACGCTGAAAACGTAACACTCCTTTTTTGGTCAGTCGTGTAAAAATATATAAACTAGAACATTTACAACAAACAATAATTAAATTAAATTTTAACATTTAGAATGTTTGGATCTCACAACAGTGTAAAACAAAAATCGATAACGAATTTGAAATACATGCAAGTAATACTAGTAGTTTAATTTAACTTTTTCGTTTTTACAGGCATACACCCAGTTCTCTAACTTGTGCCGCCACAAGCGAATGCACATCGCCTGCAGAGCCCTCGTCGAGTGCGGGAAATGTGGCCAGTCCTTCACTTCCTACGCCTCGCTCACTAAACACAAGCGTTTTTGTGATACCGCGTCTGCCAGTGTTAACCTCCGTA
Source organism: Ephestia elutella (assembly GCA_018467065.1). Classification (NCBI taxonomy): domain Eukaryota; kingdom Metazoa; phylum Arthropoda; class Insecta; order Lepidoptera; family Pyralidae; genus Ephestia; species Ephestia elutella. The sequence continues at coordinate 16,641 of JAEMBS010000489.1, forward strand.
GCCAAATGCCCCAAGGACTACCACAAATACCGCCCCTACCAAACGTCGGGATGAATAATCCAAATAACCCAAATCCCTTCCCACTATACAGGGGACCTACACTGCCGTTACCTTACAATACATACTACCCGGCACTATTTTCTGCTGCGGCAGCTGCTTGTCAACCAGAATTTTTGAATCCATTGCTATTTAACGTCCAAGGAAGACTGGCAATGGAACATGACATTGCCTTATCAAACGCAAATATGGCATCGAAACAACAAGAAGGTCGGATGTCTGTTAAAAGTATTGATAGCTCAACTTCTTTAGATGATAAGAAGAATAAAGACATGGAGTTTGAGAACAGGAGAAATAACGATAGTTCAGATAGAGCTACGCCAAATAACACACAGAGTCTATACTCTAAACAATCACCACCATCATCTGAAGATATATCTCAGCCGCGTCCCTCACCAGTTATGGCAGTATCTTCTCCCATTGTACCCTACAATTTCGTAAGAGATGATTTGAAACGAAAGTCTCCCTTTAATTTTTCATTGAAACTCAACAATAATGATATTAAAAGACACAAATCAGTTTCTCCTTCACCTAAAGATTTATCAAAAAGTATTACAAGTGAAGATAAGAATTCAGAATATTCTGATGTAGAAGACGATCACAAGAAAGATCAAGGTGATCAACCGTTAGATTTATCGGTTTCCAGAAAACAAACTGATAAGGATTCTGAAGCAGAGAATGATGATCGTTCCTTTCGCAACTTATCAGTTAAGTCTTATTCGCCACCTGAAAGTCCCGCAGAGAGAAGCAAAACTCCTGAAAATGACACAACTGATGTAGACGTAGAGGGAGTTGAGACAAAACGAGAGGATTCACCTTCAATAGTCTCACAGCCACTAGCGTTTCCAATGCCCGTCCATCCTCAGCACAATAACATCATTGATGCCATGTATCGACCCAGGTTTCCTCCCTTTCATTCAGCAGACGCGCTTCTGAGTTCGACACACTCACCCTACGTACCGAGCCCGTTTAATTTTTTATCCCCACTTCTCGGTACTGATGGCCCAGAGCGGCAACCGAGCGCATATGCAAAATTTCGAGAATTAAGCGCCGGTTCTGGCAAACTTCGAGACCGATACGCTTGCAAATTCTGCGGGAAAGTGTTTCCTCGCAGTGCTAATCTCACACGTCACCTCAGGACACACACCGGGGAGCAGCCTTACAAATGTAAGTACTGTGAGCGGTCGTTTTCGATTTCGTCCAATTTGCAGCGTCACGTGAGGAATATACACAACAAAGAGAGACCTTTTAGATGTCCGTTATGTGACAGGTGTTTCGGCCAGCAGACCAATCTGGATCGACACTTGAAGAAGCACGAATCAGAGGGTGGGGATTCGCCGAGCTCAGCGGATACGGAACGTGATGATGCTTGCTTTGATGATATTAGGTCTTTTATGGGGAAGGTTACATGTTCTCCGAGCGCGGGAACCCCTCCGCCTTCGTCGCCTCACGGCGCGGCGCCCCACCCCCCGCACGCCGCGCACCCTGCGCACGCGGCGCCGCGTCACTCGCTCGCGATCTCCACATAGCCCCCGCTGTACTCGCTGCCGCCACCGCCGCCACTGTGGCAACAACCTTTTGAATAACATAAACACCGTGTGGCATATTTCCATGTAAAATATTGATAATTTGATATCTTAAATTGATTCCTGGCCTAAATTTTGTTGGCTGTATGTGAGTGCGAAATCGAAACTGTAATGATAACTAATATATACGGAGTCTAATGAATCATTAACTTACTATTTTTAGACTAAAGTGCAAAATCATTGGAGGCTATATTGTAATATTGTAATAATATAAAATAGAAAGTTTCATCACATTGTAGATATATTTTAAAGAAAACTCACATCTAAAGTGTAGGACAACACTATCAATTCTGTCGTAAAATTATGTACACTTTTTGATATTGGTATCATGCAAAATGTATTGAAAATTACAAAATATATTATTTAGCAAGATCATTTCCATTATCTTTATAATTTAAATTTTCATGACAACACGTACGAGTAAGTTTTTAATACTAATAGTAGCTACTTTACCTATTCATAAAATATTGTTAATAATGTTAATCTTATTCGTTCCTAGTGTAAATTTAAAATAACGTATATTTAGATAAACAAAATTGTACATATTTATTACTTTCTATTTCCACAATTTATTAGTTTCTTAGAAGTGCTGATAAATTAAAAAAAAACTTATTTGGACTTTCCGTGGAATTCCTAAAATATTTATTTAAATTGATGAAAATAAATTTTATTTTTAGTCGAAAACTACCAAAGGTTCTCTATACATAAATTAATATACTTAATATTTCTTTTATTTGAAAAACATATTATGTAAAACAAAAAATTGGCATTTATGATTTTTTTAGGTAAGCACGTCCTTAGATAAACATATTTTTGTTAAATCGTTATTAATGCAGTTATTATTGTAAATATAACTACAAAATTAACAAAAGCATATCATGTATTTAGAAATCGAAGCTCAAAATGTTTAGTTATGAGTCAGTAATATAAATTAATTAGTTATAAGTAAATCAACTTTTTCATTATCATCAACAGTAATGGACTTACTAATGAAATTATTTTTAACAACACTTAATTTTATCAGTCTAATTCCTGATACAATACTGAATATTCTCCAAATTTTATTTTCGGACTGAAATGGACATAAAAAAATTATTTCATTAGCAATTCATTTATATAGTAAGTTATTTGCTATCATAATCAAAACTGTATAGATGTTTAGAAACGCATGTAATATAGAGTTTTTAAACTTGTTCTTATCTCGTCTTGTAATATACTTAAAATGCAATATTTCTGATGTTAACTCCATTTGTAACGTATCACTTGGCACTAGATAAAATAATTTACATAAGACGTTTTATCGCACAAAGCGAATCTACACTTGTAATTTAATTTTAAATTCAATCGCAAGATATCTATTGTAATGCATTGAAAATAAAACGGTACAACTTTTTAGATTCTTTCTCTTTTAGCATTAATCGTTTATCCCATCGTATTAATTTTGGTGTTTTTCAGACTGATACTTATTTACGAAGGTACCTACTGGTTTAAGAACCTTGTGGCCTAATTCTCGTATTCAAAGTCGCTGCGACATAGTAGCGACTAGCAGTGTGTGAGCGATGAGACACTATATACTTTTGACTATTGTGGCACCGCTCACACACTGCAAGTCGTCACGATGTCTCAATGAGGCAATAAGAGCCTATGCAATTTTTTCAAAACTAAAATTGGCACACATGAAACGGTATACATACTTGCTAATATCGAGCCGGAAAATATTTGGGTAAGTATATTGCAGATTTAAAACTTGAGGATTCAGAATGACATATACAGCCTTATTATATAATAGATAACCTCGAACCGTTATCAGTGAAAGCAAGGACGGAACAAGGACGCCGATAGGGTAATTACACTGATTACTGGCCACTCGATGGTCTAGCCCATAATAGCGAGCCATTGAGACCGACACGCCTAGCTAATCTAGATTTAAGAGCTAGGTATTTAGCTAATTAACATTTCTGAAGTGGGTTAAAAGATGACTGTTATAAAGTGGTTGAATTAAAGCCTAGATCAACATATTGCCCCTATGTAGGTTGGTGGATACACATATGAAACCTTCTAAATCGATGCTTTATACTCATTGACCATACAAGCGAATAATCTGAACAATAAGCTAATTATTAAAAAATAAAGAAGACATGACTGACAACTCACAAAGCCTATGTCATTCGCAGGAATGCACGGAATCTAAAAATACCTCTCACATCAAAATCTGTTGAGCCGTTCAGCTTATGGTGGAATAAAGAAACTTCATACATGAACCCTGAAAACATAACACTCTTTTTTTAGTAACAGGTCAGTCCTGGAAAAATGACGTTGATTAATCATAACTTCTTAACACAATACAAGTCACACAATGAGGGATTTTCCGAGAACCAAACAAAAAAAATATAGTTCCATATGACTTCGTAGATGGCGCTTAAGTAAGGACGAGAGAAATAGTTCCATACAAAAAGCAAAAATTCACGGGATTGGCTTTTTTTTAAAATAAAACTTAGTAAAAAAAAACATCTCAAAAGTAGCAATATTGTGATTTATGCAACTGTCAAACTGTTAGGTGATTTTTTTTATGCCTCTGGTTGACAGGAAAAAGCGCACCATATAGGTTCAGCCATTAATATTACGACTCGGCTTTCATAAAACGCTATCTGTTGAGACTTTTTAATACTATTTTTTTTCTTAATTAGCTGTCAGAAAAATCGCTCATTTACGTCACAATACAGAAATTGACAGCATATCATATTTTTTCCATCCATCCGCGTTTATCCCATACATCCGCAATGTCAGCGCGTCATATCGGGTAATTAAAACGGATGTGGCTTAATTATTGTCATTTCAGATTTATAGGGACTTGTAGGTGTATTAGAGCAATCAGTAGGTATTAATCTAAAAATAAGTAAATTGTAGTGATAACTTATGAATTGCATTAAATAATTGACGAAAACACCGCCCACAAAGTGACGGACGATGCCTGAATTTTTTATGGTGCATTCCATCGAGATATTATGTATTGTAACCCACGGTGCATTCATTGATATAAATGATATGTTTTTTATTTCATTTTCCTTTATTTTCATTAATTTTGTTGTTGCTTTTACAATCAGATATTGATTACTTTCAGTTTATAATAAAAGTTCACTCCACTTATAAATAGATGTTAATAAAAATGTCATTGAAGCGAAAAAAAGTATTGACAGTAATTAATGAAGTCGAAATTATGGTGTCAAGTAACCTGTATTGCCATGAAAAAGCTGCCATGAAACCCATACCCGTCTCGACAGTGAAGAATTGAACAATCAAATAATTTAGAGCAAAAACCACTCGTTTATAACCAAACCTACTAAAATCTTGCGAACCTATTTTGAATCTTATTGGGACGGATTATGATTCCTTTTAACGATTCACTGTTACAATATCTGGTACACTTAATGACATTGATGCTGAATCAATTTCCTGACATTTTGTCACATCTCGATCAAGATATTAAAATAATTCGCGTTCCCATTCTCAAGATTTCAATTGAAAAACTCAACGTCAGTGAAAAGTTAATGAAGTTCTTAACGACGATGAACGGACATAAGGAGATTTATTGCCGGTATAATGACTGGTGGTTTATCGAAAAAAAAACGTACATTATACATACATACTTGCAGAAATTGTATTTAAACCCAAAGCCGGTTTTGCACAAGTCTTGTATAAAGGCGCTATGACACACTGACGAACCGAAAAAAAAAAGCAGAAATTATTTATTTATTTAGGTAACCTTTAGGTATTGTACAAAATACAAAAGTAAATATATAATGAGAGGATTTAATGCTGGGAAATATCTACCAACCTTTGGGTCCTTTGGGTGGGTTGGGAATTATTTTCATTTAATTTATAAAACTCTTAAAAAATATGTCGTCTGAGATTAGGAATACTGTTTTTCAAATATTCCTAATCTCAGACGAGTCTCAAGTTTAAACAAACTCTCAAAGTATTAGCTGAAACTAGTTATTTACCATTCTTAATTTCAGTTTGTTTGTTTGTTTGTAAACTGTTTATTGCACATACACACAAGAAAAATACAAAACATAGTGAAACAAAAAGAGAGGCGTACAATGGTAGACTTATCCCAAAAAGGGATTTCTTCCAGTCAACCAAGTGTTTCAAAGGAATATTCAGTTTATGAATTTGAATTAATTTTTCATTATTTTGGTTTTGGACGTCAAAATATGAATATAATTGAATTATTTTTTAAATTTACTCCATTTTAGTTGTACGCAAGTACTAAAATAAACTGATCTAATATAAATATTACGTTTCAAAACTCAACGAATTGCTGATATGTAAGTATGTACCAAAAAAACATCATGCATAAATAAAACGCAAATTTTCAAAGCAACTAATAGGACATTTCTTGCATCTGCAGAGTCTTCGGTTGTAGGACGTACAATGGAAGCCGTGTCACCTCCGTGGTCCATTTTATGGTCAGCGTGGGTGTCCAAAGGTGGAAGTATAGCGGGCAAATTTATTACACATAACTTACGTTTTGTTAACCGCTTATTAAATTCAATTTACAGTATCAAATGTAAATTATGTTCAGGTAATGAAAGCAAATAGGTAACTGCATCATGTTTGAGCTAGAAGTGACAGGAATACAATATTAGTCTTGAAATAAAATTTTAATTAGGTATGTAAAATATTTTGAGCGACCTTTGCCCAGCAGTGGGACAAAATTTAAAAAAAAAAGAAAAATGTAAAATATTTATTTACTGTGGTTATTATTTGAAAGAAAATTTCAGGACCAGTATTATAAAACCAGTTTATTAAAACTTAGTAGTAGTTAGTAGTACCAGCTAAAGTACCAGTAAACTAAACCTATATTCATTTTACAAAAATGGGAAATATAAGAACTTATAACCCCATGAAGATTCTTCTAGTTTAACATTCTTCAGCCCATTCCTCAGAACTTTTTTCTTAACCTTTATCGACCCACTATTGGGCAAGTGTCCCTAATGGATAGGAAAATTTGGAAGTAGATGAGGTTGAAATTAAAAAAAATTTTAGCAAGAGTGTAGTGTGTCGTCAACCCAAGAGCGATCCCGTTCTATCTACTGGTCGCGGAGGCGGTCCTTTAGGTCTTCGGTGAAATTTTAATACGATAGTTAATGCGATAACAAATACCAAATGTGTAAAATCATATTATGCCTTTATATTTTCAGAGAAAATCCGACGTCGTCGGTAATTATCAACGAAAAAAAAGTTGGAATTCAAATTTTTTAGAAATGATTTTGTAACTTTATTTTTATACCTACTCTTTCTAAATTAGTTCTTTTTTTCTATTTAGAAAACATACTTTGACGACTTAAAAAATATATTTAATAATTATTACAGTGATTTGAAATAGTGACGTTATCAATATCGGATAACGTCACATTTGTGCACAACTTGAATCAACCCGGATCCGACCGCCAATCCTTGAAACGGATCTGTGATATCCACTTATAAATGATTGATCTAATTTATGAATAAATTAGTAAGTAAAGCCACATCGACAGTATATTTACAATTAAGTACAATGAAAATATATTGATTTTATCTATAACAATGTCTTTTAATCACAAGAAGGGCCCTAATTATTGACGTTAAGAATGGAAGAAATGAGGACGACCCAAAAAAAGATGGATGCATTGTCGTGTATAAAAAATAAAAAAAAATAAAAAGTGTATTGTTGTTGGGCGGTGTGCGCAGGGGTCTCCAACTATTTGAAGCGAAGACGGGCAATATCCCTGCGCAGTGCAATTATACACGAACACTTACTTTAGAGAGAGCCGGATGTAGTGCTCAGGATAGAGCCTCGTACTTTTGAAGTACAAGGACCTCTTGTCTAGTAAGCCTTAGGTCCTGGGAGTCATGGGCAGGGTGATATCATTAATACAATATGGTTGGGATAGAATATAGCATTTTATTCCATAAACACACTAGCCGCTGAGGGCGGGCACATGTTATACTAATACCAAAATCTGATAAGTCTTTGCCGCAATTAAAAGTTAAAATTAACATAAACCAAATATAAGGTACCTGGCCAGGTCCGTACACAAATGTCTGTGCGCACTTAGAACGTCGTTCCGTTCACCGTTATGATCCGTTGGGTTCGAGCACTGGCGCTGGTCGCGACATCAAAGAGGCACGGCGCTCCTGCGACGCTCCGTTGTATGCGAGATAGTAGACGCTGGCTGGACCTTCCGAGGTTTGCGCTGAGCCACCATGGGGACATCGGATCGAAGGCGGCGAAGCGGCCTTTGGAAATAAGGTTAGGATCCGTGTGTAGCACCTTGGGGTCGCCGACGACGGGGCCTGCGCCGTGGCAGGCGGTCCACGGTCCGGGAGAACCGCACCCTCTGGTGATGGGAGGACACTCCAGGAAGCGCCAATTCATACGGCCGGGCGGGCACGTGGATATCAACGGCTCATCCTCCTGACAACTTCGTGGCGGCAAATATCCCCTGTGTCCTTGCGCGTATCGCGGATTTTAAAGCTGAAGGTTAAACTATAGTCCCATGACGGGGTGCCGAGGGCGGCGAAAGTGAAAAAAACCCCAAAAAATTAATAATTGCTCAAACCATGTTACATGTCGTGCGGCCACCCAGGAAGAGAAAGATCCCTCCACTCGATTTGACATTCCGCCTCGTCGCGCTCCATTTTCGCTTAATTCGGACGCACGTCAAACCAACT
>JAEMBS010000490.1:0-25000 GCA_018467065.1 Ephestia elutella
GCAACCAAAACAGTCTCAGTGAATCATCACACAGTTCGGACTATGTATTGGTTGCACGTGATTTTATACTTCTGCGAACCCCTGTATATAAATCTCTTCATTTTTTGCATTGTATACGTTATGTTTCTTTATGCCTGCTCTTCTCCTACCGTGTGTTTAACACACGTTAGCTACAGAATTACTGACTAAATTTTCGATCACAAATAGTTGGATCTTTATTCGTAATCGAAGAACTTGCGGGAAATGCATAAAATCTAAAATTGTATGAACTGAATGTAGTCAAAATTATGCAGTCGAATTCTTTGTTGCCCAGACTGACTTCTGACGACCAAATGAGACCAATGTTGTCGCTTGCTTTTATTGTCACAGGAAAGCTGTTGCTTGACAAATATAGGATTATTTGTTATTGCATGGTTTCATCTACTGGTATGGTTTCATCTAGTGTGGCGCCACTTGAGATCATTAACGTTTGGTGTGCATGTATTTTTTTTTATTTTCATTTTGATAGTTAAAGCGATGAATACATTGTTGTGTTTTACAATCACTATCTTTTCTAATAGTTGTTTCCCAACGAATCCATTCAGTCACGCAATACCGCACCGCTGCCAGCGTTAAATCACACGCATGCGTATAATGCAGTTATAGATCGTCAGCATACTGTGTTATATATATAATATATTGGTCCAGATGCGGCTCGGGTCGGTCCCGTGTGAGTCACGCTTCTCGGAAGGGGCCGCGATTATTTTAGATTGTGTCCGCTTACCTTCTAGGAACCGGGTGCTGTGGGACCAACGACCGAACGAAGAGTATTGTTAGAACGACAGTTCCTAGTTACAGCTAGATGCTAACTTGATCAAGTTACAAACCGCCGTAATTTACAAGTTTGGTGCGTTTGTAAAAGGGCGATTCACAATTTGACGCGTAGAGCACGCGATATTTGTATGATTGACTATACAAGAAATTTTGAGACGGATATTGTCCGACACAATTCTCATAAAATTAGATATAAAATGTTATTTTTGTTTGTGTAATTTATTTGCCAAATGCAGATTGCACCAGTAAGACACATATATTTTGCTGTCAGAAGATTTCTGATATATGTAATTTCAGAAATTTTAACTTTTTAGCATCTTAAATATGACTTTATTTATTTTCCCAAAAAAATATCTGGAAATATGGTTACGTCATAGTCGAGGGAATTTTCCAAGATTTCTTTGCACACGCCAAGAAGAAAGATAATAAATAGTGGTATGATGATTTGTCTGTCGTTTTGTATAGACGTGCGTCTTCTCACATATGGCTAGACGGCTCGTGTTTTGTTTACCAGCCGCTTCCGCCGCCGACGACACACATGGGAAAAATGTCGTCTGTCTCCGAATCTCACATCACAACAATGAGATGAAAAAGGAATAACCATGGAGACGTCAATTCATGAGTTCCAAGATGTTCTGTCCTTTCATATTTTCTATTATGGTATCGTGTTCGTTGATACCTTAAAGTATAAGAGTTGCATTAACTCATTAGACTATGACTTTCACAAGCATAAGTTCGACTGTTAAACACACAGACAAGCCTTTGTAAAGTGACTGCTCAAACTTGATTATGTTAAACGTGACTATGTTACAAACGGAATAGGGAATTCTCAAATAGAGGACACACTACAGTCTGTTTACCGGACAATCTCTCCCTAACCCTCCTAAATTCCAGAAGGAATTTGCAAAACAGCAAATGGGTCGAGGTGTGAACTGAGACGATCCGTAGCGACCCAATCGCTGAGTCAATGCGGTAACCAGCGCGCGGTAAAGTAAATAAGTATAAGTAGTAATATTTTCATGGTGCCGCGGCGCCGCCCGCCCGCCCGATATGCGCTCCTCAAATAAACAAATGTGTTGATTTTTATACAGTAACGCGCGGCCTTTGAGTTTTGCGCTTCATCGGTTCTCAATGGCGGTTATAGAAATGAACGAATATTATCTTGATTAGTCATCTGAATGGCTTTGGAGCCATTGAGTTCTTTTCATTTTATTTAGACAAAGGTCTTCCTTCCACATTGATATCTCGTCTCGATTATCGAGTAGTAATTGCAATAGATTGTCCAATCAATCAGTTTTAGGATTATCACTCTTACTGTTACTGTATTCAATACTTATTTAATCTAGGACCCAAGAAGTTTGACAGTTATTTATAATTATCAAAATAGAGAAATAAGGTCTTCACATTGTGCGCATTTACAGCGGATCTGTTGAAAATGGCCTAATTTTTCGATTAATGACTGCCATTGACGTTTATAAATAAACCGCGTTGAACATGAGTCATGACACCGTCGTAAATAAAACACATAAAAATATTGAGAAAGTTTATTTTCTAGACATACGCCCTCTAAATAACAAAATATTTATAGCTTGAAACTAATTTGATTTCGACATTCGCTTTCTTAAAATACAATGCACTCAAAACAACGGTTAGGTACCTTATTTATTTTTAGTTTTACAGTATGTGGATGAATTAATTGTTTATTCGGCTTTTTAATGAATGAATGGTTTACTGTGAAGTAATATGTAAAGTTTATTATATAAGTGTTGAAGATATACAGTATCGTATCTAAAAAATATTACTGAGCAAGTAAGTGCGTCCACAGTGCATCCAACTCACTAATATTTAAAGATTTACATATTGTCTTTAAAAATAAATCATGGTAATTTACAGAGGAGATCGAACTTAATCTTTGGCTCTATGAAAATAAAACTAATAAAAAACATAGGTTAATTTTAAAAGGACAACAAGTGGTTACCACTACTGAACACAATCTATCACATCACCAACACCGATCGTATTGACTAGAAACTAATTGTAACTGCGAGCGTGTGTAATCAATTAATTTATTTTTAAATCTAAATTAGACAGACGCATATGTCAACAGAAAGAAACGCTCGGTCGTATGAATCACCGGGTTACAATTAATCTAATTTAAGGTTATCGGGGAGGTATAGGATGGGCCGCGCCGTCGCACAGTCTCGAGCGGCCGCCGGCGGCGCATCGTCGCATCACGCACGCGTTGCATCCGCTGCGCCCGCGCATACTTACGTTACACACTCGCACATCGCACGTGGCCTGTCAAGGACGGCCCAAATGTTATTGTAGTCGTGAGAAATGCCGCAAACGGATTGTGCCGTGCAAGTTTCCATAACCGTTCAACCCGATTACGAATTGCAAGTGATCGTTGACGTTTTAATGAGTGAGTAGATTTAGTAATTGTTGCATGAATGATTAATAAGGTAATTTATTTATTTAATAGTAAATATAAGAAAATTGTAAGGTTTCCAATCTACTTATTTATTTACTGTTAATACTTTTGTCAATTACGCATTCTTTTTATTATGAAAAAATAGGGCCAATCTTATTGAAACTAGTCTTGCTTAATAATATTTACATTTACTAATTATTAGTCCTAAGTAAAATAAAAAAAACTTACATCTTAGAAACAAACATTCAAACATCTATTCAGTTTTTCTCATTTATAATAGAAATTAGACGTAGCTCGAACTTGGTACAAACTGAGAAGTTCACATACTTGCTAGGTCGTTAGTCAGCCTTCGACCCCGCTTTTTTGGACTCTGCAAAAACTTACCCAAGGTCTTGCGGCCAAAAGTCGTTGTCCTGTGAATGCGGTTACGTCGGAAAATCCTGTCTCATTGCCGAACATCATTTTATGAAGTGAAATAAAACTATTAAATTACATATTAAATAAACAAGATATTCCCGCGTTTTTGCTTACTTTACTACTTCTGCATCATTTCTCCTGCATCATTTCTCTTTTTTTATGAAAGATCTTTTACCGTTTTGTCATTTTCGTCATTGCAAAATTTCACCCTAATGGACGAGTATTTAAGACGATTTGTTGTGCTTTCAAAAGCGCAACAAATAAAAACGCAATTGTGCCAGACCGGTAGTCATAACTATGGTCTATTTATCCATAATTGTCCTATTACGTAAACAATCTTCACAGTACTTTTTATTGAATTTTGTTGAAAATAAATCAAATATTAGTTAAAACCTAAACATTCTAAAATAAAACATTTATTAACCACGAAAATAATTTCCTAAAAAGTCTATTTTAATTTATATTGTTGTAAAATCATAAAAAGACATGGTAAGATTGTTTACATAATAGAAAAATTATGAATAAATGGTCTTTACGGACCCCAACGAGATTCCACTTTTTGTCCCTGGCTTCTTGACACCACGTTCCAAATGTCTCAACCGCAACCAAATAATTATTATAAACAAATAATTATTTGTCAAAACTGATTTTATTTAAAGCCCAGGGAAAGTGTAGTATTAATCAGGTTATCTGGTGGCATATAATGTCAAGACATTATAAGACATTAGACATGTCTTGACACATAATTATCTTATCTCAACAGCTTAAACTTCATAAAAATCACACCTATTAAGATTTTTTAGTTAAAATACATGGTTGTTCTGAGACAGACAAAATTAACGATGAATCGTGAAAGGAATCAAAATAATAAATAATTGCACAAACTGAAAGTCACTACAAAATATATAAAATAAGACACCTCCTTAGTATAAATAAACATAATTTATTTTTACTATAAATCAAATAGAGAAGGCACTGCAATCATGCGGCAGATTTATAATCGCCGCTAAAGATCGCTGACAGTGAAATAATCGGTTGTCAAAGAGCAATGCCAAAAGCTGACGGTTGGGTCTAACTGCCAGATGAAACAAATTATAGAGAGAACTGATACGTCGTAGGATACCCAACAGCTAGGTGAGTCGATGTAAAGAATATTGATGGCAATAACTTGCTAGCAGCATGGGTAGCCTCTGACTGTGGTGTAAAGGAGGCTAGATCCATACTTTGGGAGAGAGACCACGCTGTAGCCAACTTTGTAACCCCGCGAGAGGAACTACCCCCTGGCCATGACCTGCCTTGGCCTACCTGGAAGACGCTCAATAGGCTGCGAACCCAAGTGGGCCGGTGTAAGGACAGCCTGGCTAGGTTTATACCTAACTCAAAATGTGTGCGAGTGTGGTGTCTCTCCCCAAACTATGGAGCATTTGTTGTCCTGCCCCTTGTGCCCTAACCTGCACCCGGGAGGACCTGATGGCCGCCACCGATAAGGCCGTAAAAGTGGCGGAATACTTTTCGGGTACAATATGATCGTTGGAATGGCATCTACATGCCAAGAAGAAGAAGAAGAAGCAAGGGTAGTTGAGGGTGGTCGCTAGTTCTAATCGAGTTTTCTTAGTGTTTTTTGTGCCGCGACTCACATAGATAAAATTCGTAGATAGCTGATAGCGACATAAGGAGAAACAAAATTGACCCAAAGACTACCCAAAATCGCCAGTTCTGGAGAAAAATAATTGGGAGAGTCGATCCCAAGAAAGAAGGCCGGAAGAAGAAAAGATTATACTTTTTTTTTGGATTTTAAAAGCACCCAAATTGCGTTTGCTGATATTTTATAAAAGTCCTCTTTGATCAGTTTATTTTGCTTACAGTCAACTGACTTGGAATTTCCAAAGTGACCAAACAGTGCGATTCATCAGGCTATGTTTTTCTGCTGATAGTACATAGTGCATCTCTTCAGCCGTATGTCATTATCAGTCAGTTACTAGGGAGTTATATAAAAGCTATGCGAAGTGAGTTAGATTTATTTACTTTTCTTTTGATCTTATTCAGAATTTAACGGATTAGACAGCGGACAGAACTTATTCAGAACATTATTTCAGAATAGTTAAATCTAACTTAGACATCGTATTGTCATAACTGTAGCCAATGTACAATAAATGTGGCAAATCTTCTAGCTTTGGATTAAACTCTCTGTCTATCGTTGTCTTGATACATTAATTCTTCGAAGCAGTAGAGAAAAGCTCGCAAACAAATTAAATATTTCTGTAAGCACAAACATTTGTGCAGACAGCTAGCCAGCTATCGAGCAGTGGAGTGACGCTCTCGCCACACGTATGAATCACGGCTCGTTATTTTATGACTGTCGGTAATCGATGTATCTAAAGATAGACGTGGAAAGGTACAAGATTTATTGTAAATACTGACTTATTTTCAAATTTAAAAAAAGCCATCTCTTTTGTTGATTCTGGTGCATGCTTCTTATGAGTGCTTTCATTTGATATATCTCAGAGTGCAATTTGCTTTCGTTTTTAATTTTCAATGAAAAGCGACCTTCAAATTTAAATTTCATTTTACATATGTGTAGCTATGTCAACTTATGGTAAATTGTTAAAAATAGGCTCAGGACACGGCTTATAGACACAATAAACATTTACAAAATTCCATAATTTTTATTTTGAAGTTGAAAGGCAATGTAGGACAGACATTTGTAGAGGGCCTAGATAACAACCTTGTGGTAGCCCTTTATATAGCAAAGATTCCTAAATACAATTCAATTGAACCGAATCAAGAATATGTAGTTCAGGTAAACATTCCAACGTAAACAATGCTAAGTATTTTACTCACAACCCAGTTACCAGGTCTGCTTATGGCAACACCTAACGTTCCTCGGCGGCTGTCCAAAATTACGACGGCTCTAAATTTATTCCCAATGTTAACTCTTTTGTTGTATGCGTGATCTCGAAGCGACGATAATAAACAACCCTCTTTGAAGATTTAAAAATAAGCGTGTTTACGTGTCCCATTATCACGTGACGAGAAGCAAGTGGCAACCCTTTCTGTTGCGAGAGTCGTTTCGGTTGGTGTTTTATCTATGTTAGTTAATGGAAATTTTGAATTTAAACTATGTTCAAGGCTTCGTGCCTTATTCAATTTATTAATATTTTCATTGCTGTCATCATAAATCGTTATAATGTAGTCTTTTGGTTTATTCAAGCAGCAGAGCTCAGCTCCGTCGCCCATGCCAATATCTGCCAATTGTCACGTGTCGTTTGGCGGGCAACAATCAGAAAATACTGTAAATCATGAGCGGTGAGACATTTTGCAGACGGCGCCTATAGTGATTCAGCCTGAAAGCGATTGCCTTTATAGCTGCGGTGTACGGGGCGGCCGGGCCGTTGGCATCGGCACCGCTACATGACTAACCGCTCCCGCTCTAGATACAATCAAAATATGTGACAAGTTTATTTCTATTCGGAACAACACATTCTGCCCTGCTCGATATAGTTGAGCATCTGCTGATTTTTTCGACGGCTTAAGTAGGTCGGGGCTCGCTCCTGCGTCACGCGCCCCGGCCGCACGCACTGCGCTTACGTTTACGCAAAAACGTTACGCCGTTATTTCTCCAACATCGCTTCATCGGCTATCTGAAAGCTCGCCTGTGTACTTTTCAAGATCATTTTCAACTGTTGCTAGTTGCTATGGCATTTCCACGTAAATCAATGTACGAATTCTCTCGTATATTTTTAAATTTTCCACATTTCTTTTCTGACCGTGATTGACGTTTACATAATATGTTGTCAACTCGTTTACTACTAATTAGTTTCATTTTTCTTTACCTGTACCAAGATCTGCGTTTCCTTGAAGTTCTTTAGATTTTGCAACTGTCATATCGTCAATCAATAGAAATGATTTTTTTCTCATGTTTTCTGTAGTCTAGTTTAATTTTTTCTGTCCTGTATTGCCACTTCCTCCTTCCATCAAAATAGGCAAGGCCATAAATCTTCTAATTATATAATGCTATTAAACAGTGACAACTAATGGGAGTAATAAAATTGTTAATGTGTTCACATTTCATAATTGTGTCTTCACTTTTAAACTATTTAAACTAAAGACTATTAAACTATCCATTTCAATAAAAAAAAATGTTATTGAATCTTGTTGTGTAGAGACTTGTAATCCGCCGGCGGCGGCGTTGGGAGTCGGGACGGGAGTAGACTGCTCCTCCGAAATACCCGTGACTCATCGTGCTATTTCACATCGCTACCTTTGCCAATAGCTTTTGTATTGCTTCCTATTGCTTCTGAAGATTCTTCCACTCAATTGGAGGGTTACTTCAGCCAAGGGCTGACAGCCATGTTTATTTTTAAATTAATTTGGGATTATTTGAAGCAACTTAATGAGATTTCAATTTGAATTGCACAATTAAAATATTGTTGATACTTGACGTAGATAGAAGCACAAGGGTACTCAACAAACCTTCAACAAAGTTCGCTGAAAAAAATCCCGTTACAAAATGTGACACTACAAAAAAAGACCAATATCATTCATATCACTCGTTGTTAGGCTACTTATTCAAAGACATTTTATCAATCCTAACACTAATCAAAGTGCCACTTTTAGTGCGGCATAAAAAGAACTATTACATGTTTATGCACCTCAATAAAATGTGTCTCGTTATTCAGGCAACGCATTACATATTAAAGCGCCCTACTGAAGGCGTCATCAGCTATAATTCAGTAAACCCACTTCCGACACGGCCCGCCGCCCACTGGCCGTAGTAAACAGTACCACAACAACATTCTTCAAATCTAATCAAATTAGTTAATGTTGCACGTTAGCGCGTAGGCCAAGTATTGAGATAAATATTTGTAATTCCGCATTTCAGTTGCTTCCAGTTGTCCATTACGCTTGCCATCAAACTAGTCGATTTCGATCAAGCATTCCTTAGATATTTGTAAGACGGCAAATTATGTCTTTCATAACAATTTTTTGCTAAACATGCTTGAAAGTTTACATTAACTAGTGTACGCTAGTGTACATACAAAGTTACAATATCCCTCATATCTAGTAATTTTGTATTGACGCCATCGATTGACGCAATCTTTTATCATTTATTTCCATCAAGTTCTGACACTTTTCTAACTGGCGTTCGTTACTGTTGCGTTGTTTAGTATTATAAAATCGGATCCTCCTGTCTGCCTGTCACAAGCTGTTCTTGCTTAGTATCGTCGAGATTCTTTGATGTGATCTGGATATAATCACCTATATAGCGCATTAAAGGTGACTGGCCCAGATCTAGTTTCCTTACAGTTGGCACGAAATTGTAAACTGCCCTCTTTACGAAGGCGATAGGCGCTAAATACCCAAATACTCTTACAACGGATACATGCCTGCTTTTTTACCTACCTACATTTTTGTTTGTTATTTCGATATCAACTGTTGCTGTTACTACGTAATTGATCATTGAAAGAGGAAAATTTGAATTACTTTAGTACAAGACAGCCATTGCACTCTCTGGTACCAAACAATGAGCTGCCGTATCTCGATATTTCTCTTCTCTTGTACTTTCAAGTACTTACCTACTCTGCTTCAAGTCTATATCCAGCGCTGATATCATGTTGGCTACAAAGTTTTTGACGTAATTTACCCGTTTTCTTCGGTCAAGATAACATATCTATCGTTATATACTTTATTTTAAGTTCCCATAACACTTCAAACGCAAATAGTCGAGATGTTAACATCGTAAAGCTGAAACTGCCTTAATACAAGATGAGGGATGCACTCAATTTTAGTTCCCATGAGTCACAAAAGTCTGTTGGCCTCTGCAGAAGAACACTTATTATTGTCCTTTGAGTATTTTAAAATTATACGCAAGGACGCCTAAATTCGCCCGGCAGATATTTCCGGATCGAATGAAAGTGTCTCCGATGAATCAGACTTTTTAGGGATACTTTATTCATATGGAATGAAAAGAAATCACTACAAAATTTATATTGTTTCTGTCTTTAAAGTCCAAGTTTTGTAACAACGAATGGGACAGTGTTGTGCTTTGATAGTTTAAAAGTAGACCCCTCCCTATTTTTTCCGTGGATATATTTATATACCTATTAAAGGAGCAGCAACATCCTTTATGTAATAGTTTCATACCCATCTGCTTGCACTGCAATCAACAATCTTCTGCCTTGCGAAGTTCTTATTCTTCCATTCTTCGGAATAATTCGGTAGGTATTTAGTCCAACAGTGCTGCTTGTTGCTGTAGTTTTTAATATAAAATAATCAAGTAAATTTTATATTTACAAAGAACACTTCTCACAATCAAACTCGTGCTTGACTGGTATGTTTGTATGTATTTAATAGTGGATGTAAGACGAAATTCTCTGTCACTTCACTCGACGTGATCCCAACATTAAAAGTTTGGACATTCTGGGATTTTTTGGCACTAGTTGTTGTATGTTGTTGTGGTAACTACGCGTTACTCGATTTCTTTATTCTCTTAAAACTTAATCCATACCACTTTTCATTGACGAATCCATTGATTAATCTCATTATACCAAATATACTCTTACTTAAAAAATCACTTTAAACAGACTACCATAAAAAAACCAAGTTGAAGGAACACCGAGTTTTAAACGTCTTTCTCTGGTTTTGAAGTGCCGAATTGTAACAGCATGCGCTTTTGTAAAAATAGTCTTCATTTCTTCATTCCAATCCAGTTCGATTTGGTTATCCCAAAATAAGATTTCGAAAAAACTCTGAGCTTTATGTTGGCTGTCAACTTGCGTCTATAAATCGCCGGCTAATAGAATAAGTTGTCGGTTGGTGGACAGTTTCCGCGAGGTGTCAACCGAGTGACGCAACTGCGGTCTGCGTCTGCGCCGCGTCGCGACGCCAAATCGAAAACATATTAACGTATTAACGCCGCCGATCAAAGAGCTCCATCCTTCGCTCAACTGATTTACAACTCAGTAATCTTTACGGGATTATCTCTTCAGGTTTTCATTAGTCTCGAAATAGCAACTTTAACGTCAAAGAGAAAAACGTCCATAACATAATTTTTGCTTTCTATAGATAAATCTAGCCTCAATGCGCAATACGATCATCGTGATAACAAAATGTCCGTTGCCAAGATTCACCCATTGTCATTTTTCAGTGTGATCTGCGTGCGTGACACCTGAGCTAGTCCGTCAAAAGTGCCGCCCAACCCAACGGTTGTTGACGACACTCGTTCTTGTTATGTCATAGTTTTGGCTTAACATAAGTCCGTAACTTTCTTGCACAGTTGATTACAACTGTGCAAGAAAGTTACGGACTTATGTTACACGCTGAAGGGTGTATTACAATTATGTAATACACCCTTCAGCGTGTTGGTATATTAAATGCCCTGGTGGTAATTTAAATGCCCTGTTGGTGGAGCCTTTATATCTTCTGTCAAACTACCATAGAAGATACCTCATTCAGTATCTTTTTCAAAAAATCTTCCGATGTCTTCTCGTAAGCGTCCTAAGCTTCTCTTTCTTTCAGTCATCTAAACTAAGGTGTCTTTACATTTATTACCAACATGTATTCCTTCTTCTAAAAGACCTTCAGTTTCAGAATAAACATTACTATAACGTTGTAAAAACCGCCACGTCCAGGCAAATAGATTTACGCACTGGGGGCCACCAATTTCCTGCTCCTCATTTCGCCGCGCCAGAATAAAATATTCTTGTAATTTACTGCTCCCGGTTTACGTTTTATGACTGATCGAAGTTAGTCGTAAAGTGTTAGTCATGGTCCGTTCGGTGGCCGGGAGCGTCCGTCATCGCATGTCTGCCTGCACCGCCGCCCTGTCTTCGCCTGACGCTCGTTAATTATCATAAACGTCGTTAACTGCATATGTTTATGAATAACTTTCTACTCTTGTCGATGGGAGGTTTTGTTCCTGGTTCCAAATTTAGAATACGTTTAGTTTTTTTGGTCTTATAAGACTACATAAACTTGTGTGTGGAAGAAGTGTGGAAAGAAATCATTTTGCTAAAATATGCTTAGCCACAGATTCACCAAATTCACTATGCTTGGGCTCAAATTCATTATTATTATCTAGCATAACATTATAAACATTTCCTCTTACTATCCGTTCTACTGAATACTAGTTTTCAGGTCATGTCAAAAATATATTAGGTATGCCATTTTTCGTGGAAATTTATACATCGCATTTTCAATATAGATCTAGTTGCGGAAATCCAAAATAAATATACTGACCACTTCCGTTAGTATGTATGCTAGAGATTTATGTGTTGGATTATTCTGGGCGTTCTTTAAGACTGCGTAAGTTATACTTAGTAGTAATGAGCTATTAAAACAGCGAAGTTGGCACGTTGCACTGGCTATACTATTTTCTAAGGGCACGTGTTACTAGATTGTTGTTTTTTGTTTTACATCTACAAATCTGTCAGCCAGTCTTTTAAATTGGACTTGATGTATTGTTATTGTAAACAAATGCATAACAAATCCAAGTAATTTTGTCTGTCATCAATTGCAATTTTCAAGCTCGTAAACATTTAGCTACCCTTGTTGACGCTCTTGTTATTTTGCACATGATAAATTACTTATTCCTTGAAACCGTTGACGTAGGGCTGTTTATTGTTAGCCGCATTACCGTGTCACATGCTGATTATGAGATGCATTTACGTCCGAATTACGTTGATTTTGCGCACTGCACCGATGCCAGTGCACATCGCAATCATGCTATGAATTAAGGGCCGCGGCGATGCTGCAATCGGGCCCTAAATTATCTCAAACAATCGCAGGCGAGCGTCCAACACTCGAGTTGTCAATACTTCGATTACATCGTGGAGTGCAATCAATCAACCTAAAGTAGGCCGAGGGGTTCGGGCGAGCGAGGCAAGTTGCATGTTGAGCGCAAGAAGCGACGTGGGCGCGGGTCGTCGACCGGCTGCAGAGATCGGTGCGTGCGCCTTCCCAGCGAAAACGGCAGAAAACCTGACGAAGGGCGGCAGCACACGGTGTCCGCATTTAGCTCGGGCTGACGTCGCTGAGTCACCGCACCGCGAATAGCGTCGGTTTGTTTGTTGCACCGCGCTCCCGGCTCTCCCGCGGCCGCCGGAGCGCGCCAGTGTCGGGCGCCCCGTCCTCGCGAGCGCACGCCATGCCCCCGCTCCCCGCGCCGCCCGCGCGCCGGCGCCGTCTCCACATCGACTCCGCTGGCATCGTCACCACCATCAGGGACACCGTCAGCTGTAGTTGGATATTCTATAGTGAGTGTCCAAACAACGCCCACCCGAGGAACCTCCCGCCCTTTGCGAGGCCGCAGTCCAACGCCGCCCTTCGCGAGGAAGTCGCGCACTTCCTACTACGCGACGCGATAATCGTCAAAAACACCACTGGTTCTGGACCGCGAAAACCTATTGTTATGTGAACGTTAGCTAACATGAAATATTTTTAGATATTACAAAGAGTTGTTCTGAAAAGTGATTTGTTCTTACGTGAAAATTATGGGAAGTGTATGGAAGAGCCAACTGATTTCCATAATATTATCTGCTTCGCAGTAAGTTTTGGCGCTTCAATGAAATGCAGTTGCATCACAGTTGTCGCTGTGTTTATAAATTACTATACTTACATGCAAGTATTACGAAGATCATGATAATGAAAGACTTTCTGTGGAAGGTTTATGGAATAAAAATTTTGTATTTCTGCAACGTAAAGCTTTTATCTGAAAAGAGAATCTAGAAATTGCCCGTTGACTGCTTACACGATTCACATCGTGGATGATGGATAGTCGTTGCTTCGTTCCTCGCCTTGTTTAGTCCACTGCCGCCATCTATTTGTAGGATAAAGAATCGTACGTGGAAAGCAGAAATCTAGGTGAAGAGTCTGACATCACCAACCGGGAGTATATTTAACTCCTGACGTAGTAACCCTGCGTGCGACTGCGTCCATTCCTCTAACTAAACATTAGGATTGTTCTTGCGTTTTGTACGATTCCGCGTTATTAGTGATAAAATTGAAATAGCCCATCACTTTTATTAGAATGACGTAGACATTTATATTATTGTTTGATATGTACATTGTACCTATAGGTACCTACATAAAGGAGTACATTTTTTACTGTGGAAAGTCATGTCTTCTAATATTATCTATTTATTAATAGACGAAATTTCAATTTAACATAGGTATGTTCCAAAGTTGTTAACTATCCGATCTGTTGTAAGTTTGGGTTGTTTAAATTTTTCATAGACGACCACGAAAAGGCATATTACTACAATGTCTACTGCAAAAAAAAAGACCTTTGCATGGGACTACCATTTTTCGTGGAAATTCCCTGTATTTTTCTATCCGTGTTCATGGAAATCCGTCCAGTAGATTTTGCATGATCAGTTACAAACATACATTCATGCTTGAACACCAGCCCTGTGGCAAATTCATAATTCATCAGCTCTCATCTCGGCCTAGTGCCTCTCGACGACGAAAAATAGGTCATCTTCCCAGTGTCCCATAAAATGATGATCAATGACGATGCTCTTTCCGGCTGGAACACATCTAGGGGCCTGGTTCAGGTTCCTGTAACCCCCGTCAGATTGAAACAGCTGATCGGTGGTAGCTTCGCCCCTGTTGAAAACAAAACTAAAACACAGGGCGGGCACTTCATAGAAACGGGGCTTCATATATACCTACTACTACTACAAATGAAACTGTACATCCGTGAACACGTCAATAACACATCAATGTGTGCGTTTTCATAGTCATAGCGTCCCAATCCGCAAACGAATGGGGGAGACATGCGGGGTACGCCATATTGTGGGAGGGGCAAGGAGCTTCCTACCTGTCTTCTTCTTATCGATTGTGTTATTACTAACACTGGTGTCAGATTTTATTCAACTCGCCTAAAGGCGAGACATGACTTCCATGCCATCTAGCGGTAATTCCTTCCTGTACGTAGTACATATATTAATTCTGTGACTACAAGTTCTGTTCCCCGCAGACAGTAGCGGGTCGCCTTCGGGCGGGGCCGCGCCGCCGCCGGCCGCCGACCCCGCGCTGGACGCGATGCACCTGATGCTGGACCCGCACCTGCGGCCGCTGTCCCCGGACCCCGCCAGCGACGAGTCCAAACGCATCTACGAGGAACACAAGCAAATGGCGCCCGAGTATCTACGGGTATGTATCATCTCGAATGGCAAAATTAGATTTTCTTTGACCAATATTTGGCACTTTTCAGCTACGCGTGGCCTTTAAGTCTCACGACTTTTGGCTCTGTCTGCCCCGTAAGGGATAAAGACGTGATAATGTATCTTAAATATTTGACCATTTTCAACGCCCTATCGTTGGCCTCATTGAGATCTTCCAAGGTACAGGGGGAAGGGCAGTTAGGGCTACATGCCCTAAACGAGTAGAAACTGGGCCCATAACCCAATGGTTTTATGGTCATTTAAGAAATTATTCGATTTAATTGGATTTATTCAGTGAACCAACAGAACTGCTGAGAGCATTGACTTACTGAGAGAGAATTTTCTAACATTGTCAGTAGCTTTTTTTAAAAAGAAAGTAGTCATATAAAGTACCCGTACTTTCCGGGAGTTAGTATAGACTATTTGGTACCGGTAACAAGCCCTGATAAATTGTGTTAAGTATAATTATTATATTAATATTACTTTCACTGATTCCAGGTGCAGACAGAATTGGCGTACAAGAGTAACCAGAAGTCAGAATTAGAAGGACAATTGGACGAGGAAGAGTTACGGCAAAAGAGAGAGATCATACAATTAGAGAATGAGAAGGTAAATAATCCCAAAAATATGTGTCTATAGTAGTAATAATAAACCTATAATCGGGCCGAAACCTAAACTCCCGTATGACAGGTGTCATCAGGGTCAGGCCCATGAAGTTCTGAATTTTTTGATTTTTAAATCTATGCGCGGAAATGTAGTACTTGAACTTCCGGCTTGCCCGTTTAGAGAGTTCCATTGCATCCGGCTACAATAAATCGATAGTGAAAATATAAAAAATCGCGATACATCGTTTAATTTTTCGATTTATTTAATAAGGTTTGTTATTGATTTTTAAATGCTGAATATAGCAATTATTGCAACTTAAAATTTTAAAAAATTAACATTAAGGCAATACAAAACAAATAGAAAGAGGGATAAGAATTCACGCAATCGTATCGAATCGTAAAATCAGAGTATATAATATTATTCACTATGAATTTATTATCTATGTTAGTGACTATGACAGCTACTTTGATGGTTCAGACTTCTGATTAATAAAAATAATAATTTTATTTGGATTTGTTATTTTTACGTAAAATCAAATAATCGTAGCGACTCGTGTTTAGGTACATCACTATTATTGTCAAACTGACATACGTCATACGGGAGTTTAGGTTTCGGCCCGATTATAGTTTGTACTTTAGATCAACTATAATATAGCTTAGATAAGTCGAAACAAGATTTGATTTTTTTTTATACATAATCATCCGATATTTATCACGGTAATATAAAACAATAATACATCATTAATCTTGATTTCGAACCCTGGTTTCAAAAGCTAACAAAACACCACTTTTAGTTGCGTATCGTGGAGTGATAAAAACAATCGACGAAAAACAAATGTTCAGAGACATTTTGTGTAACTTTTATTGACACTTACGGCAAGTTAATAAGCGTTGGTCATATTCATTCAGCAGACTGTCAACCAAAAATACTCTTAAATAATATTTTTTCTGTTGTTTCAGGAATCATTAATAAAGTTATACTACAGTTTGAAGAAGCAGTTGTCGAGGGTAGAGAACGAGCGATGGCTGTTGCCCGACGACCTCCCGCACGAGTGAGCGGACCATATCCGGTGGTCCGTCGGACCGTATCCGTTAGTCCGTCGGACCGTATCCGTTAGTCCGTCGGACCGTATCCGTTGGTCCGTCGGACCGTGTGTGATGGTCCGCCGGACCGTGTTTGCTGGTCCGCTTGACAGTCTGTGGCTTTCTGATACCTTTGCTTTTTAAAAATAAATAAATAATCTTTATTGCAGCCAAAATTGCCATATCAACTTAAAAGTATGTGAGGTTTTTGCGGTAGAATTCTGAAACTCAAAATGAGTGAGTCTTCCATTCAAAATTTTCAATCTGTGTTTGAATAATCGTACCGATTCTATTCCGATGCTATGAGCATAAAAAGATAATTTAAAAAATTGAAGATCATATTTTTGTGAAAAACTATCAATATTTTTTTCTATGTCGGTACATATAACGTGATGACAATACATTTTTGTATACATGAGAGATAATTTGTTTTAGATTTCCATTTTTCTAAGTGGATCAGACCACGAACCGGAAAACGTAGTGTTGGCAGGCCTCCCACTCGGTGTACCGACGACCTGGTGAAGGTCGCGGGTTGCGCATGGATGCGGGCAGCGTAGGACCGGTCTTTGTGGAAATCCTTGGGGGAGGCCTTTGTCCAGCAGTGGACGTCTTTCGGCTGAGAGAGAAGTGGATCAGTCAGACTAAGTTAGACTGGTAGGAAATGCTTTTGAATTAAGATCGCCCATTATACTTTTACATATATATTTTGTGCAATATAGTTTTTAATGAATCATTGCATAGTGTACCAGAAAGCCACCAAGTCTGCAACAGCGATAGTAACAAAGTAGCGGAGGCTATAGCGACTTACGTACAATTGATCTCAGTCACACCAAACGAGCCTTCCATCGAAGCCATACCCGAATTATTTCTATTGCATGTATTGTCTGACATAACTGTAGCATTTGCAGTGTTTTAACTTTGACGTTAGGGTTCATATCATTTAATTTTATTAACAACCGATCGTTTATCCACCCCCTTTTAGATGTAATTTTCTTGATATTTATTACCTACAAAAATAGATTTGTAATGACTTGAAATTAGTGTATATTCAACAAAGTAATTAATTAACTTTTATTTTATCGATTTTATTTACCAAACTATTTTACCCACCCTTCATATAATCGTACCAAATACGAATTTATGTATAAATATATCTCAGTAGGGATCCGACAAACTTTATTGATCATACCTAATTACCTATATCATGTTTACTCGTCAGGGTAACCGTATCGATTGTTTCATGGATAAAAAAGCACTATGTTGTAAACATTGAGATTAATATAGCATAAGTTGATAATTAACAGTATGTCTTTATTAAAGCCGAAGAATTGCTTACCGTATCGATACTAGATCAATCCCTATAGGGTTAGTTTTCGGTCCCTGCTTATATTATTGTAAAAGCACGTTTTAGTGCTTGTTTGAGTGCGAAAGGGAAAATGTACGTCACATTACATGAATTGTAACATCATTGTAATATAAAAACATTTTCTACTTTTGTAAGTATTCATTTTTGTGTGTATGCATTTGTTTTGATGTATAAATGTACAATAGTATTAGTAATAGATAAGTGTAAAATGTTAAGTTTAATAAATATTGAATACTTTTATAGCGTGTAGTTATTTCACTCCTTATGGTTCATTTTCACTAAGTTTACAGTTTATTTTATATGTAAAGCTAAACTCCTTAAAAAGGGAGATATTAGTAGCACCCATATCGGCGATATATCTCTCGCTTCCTATATACTATAGTGATAGTATAGAGGAAGCGAGAGAGATATGTAAGGATCGTAGCAAGTAGAAATCACTAGTCTCTGCCTACCCCTTGGGGAAAAAAGGCGTAATAATATGTATGTATATTGAATTTTAAAACAGGGCTAACAGTATTTTTATCAAGGCGAGATTAACTTAGCGATTACTTTGCTAGTATAGGTCAAATATAATTTCTACGATCGAAACTAACTTTACTATAATAACCTATATACTAAGATCAAAGTCGTCGAATAGCTGCAACATGTCCCGTCAGAATAGGGTATTTTACACTATGTAAGAAAAAATATAAAAATGTTTGTTCATAATAGATTTCGAAAAAAGTAAACAAGAAATGTCGATATTTATTCATAAAATTGCAATTTTAATTTTATAATTCCATTTTAAAAAACGTCTTTTCTAATCTGTTTTTCAAATGTCTAAAACACCATTCGCCATGTTGGATCCCGCCGTGACGTCATTCCGATAGTAAACAATCCACTGAAAATAAGTTGTGCGCTGCTATTTTGATAAATTTACGAGTTATTAACACTTTTGTAGACTTCTAGCCTTTATTTCACTATGGAAGACGGTTTTGTGAAAGCAGAAAGTACAAATCTGCCAATGGTTAATACTTTAAGTATTTCTCATTTTTACATCACTTGGCACTTGAATCCAGTATTTTTGTGGCGTTTTTACACTTGTATTTTTGCATTCAGGCACAAGACACCAATGATAACTCATTATTTTCACGAATCTTATTACTTGGTCTTCGCAGTCGTATTGTTTACTAACCGAGTGACGTCACGAGATGAAAAAGCATGGCGGCTAGCGTTTCCGCGTGAAAATTCAAAATCATAAATAAAAAACAGATTTTAAGGCGATTTTCTTCGAAAAATTAACAAAATTTCTACTAGTTCATTACGATCTCAGGATTAATTTAAAACAGTTTTTAAAAAATGGTGTAATACCCTATTGAAGAATTACTAATAAAACAAATTAATAAAATTCAGTCAAAACAATATTTATTTCAAGTCACATTATAGGTTTGTTTATTGGAATGGTGAATGTTTTACGATAAATAAACGCTACTTTTGGCACTCTTGACTGCGTCCAACAAATACAATTGAGATTCCGAGGTTTTAAATGCTTTTTCAATGCAACAATACAGAGGACATTATAGAAAAAACTACCCGAATTATTGCAGTTATATAGAGATCCATGTATCTATATGATCTCCCGATATGCTGTTTTCTGTTCACCAATTGGACGAATCTTCACATAACAAATTATTTACATTAATTACACTTTTATAAGACTATCACTTTACAGGGCTAACAGGTAACACCGATTCGTGTAAAGGTGCTCCCACACTGACGAGAATTCGCCTGTAATGTAACATTTCAGATTCGATTTAGAGCATTTAGTTTACTCCGCGAGCATTAATGTTACAAATAGTATCAAAATAACAGGTTAACGCACTGTACGCTCGGTTCCCCTCCCACACTGATGTATCTGTAATGTTACATTACAGACGAATGCTCCCGGTGTGGGAGAACCTTAAGACCGTGAACCACAGTAAAATGTAGGCTCTTGTAGCGCACAACATGCATAAGAACCTGCGAATAAAAAAACGTTTTGACCGCAACACTAAAACAAGCAGGAATGACTGAAAATACTTTGTTTTTAATCGAGTTCGTGACAAAGTAAAAAATGCATCGCCTGCGCAGGCAAACAAACTTTGATAATCTCCGTCGAACAAGAGTATAATACACAAACTGTGATGAATTTCATAAATAAATTAAATCTCCCTTTGTTATTCTACATCTAGAATCTTTATTACATCATATACATTACTTAGTGATATGGTCAATTTTATTGAAGAATTTAAAAAAAAAATACTTTAAAAGCAATAAAAAAAATCACTAACATTAGAAATGCATTTTTACATACATAATTCGGCATCGAGAGGACTAAACCTGGCCCTCGTTTAGAGTCTCATCGAGCGCCTGATTATTAATAATACAAATATATGTGTATTTATATCAAACAATACTATAAATTTTCAATACATTTCGTTGCTTATGGGGCCCAAAGTTAAATAACAAAAATGCAAACAAAAATCGTCAAAAACTATGCGTTAAACTAAATCAAGGCAATTCCATTAAGAACTTTTAAATCTAAAAATAGCATTACACTCTTAAACACGATAAATGTCGCGTCGAAGAAAGTCGAAATTATTAAGGCAACAGTTACTTATTGGAAATTTAACAGTTCACTACAAAAATCTAGTGCCGAGCTTGTGACAGGATTTTCTTTACGTAAGTCTGAAATAATGGGGGCTATGCTACCGCGTTCAAATATTCCACCAGATGTCAACACTTGAGTAAGGGCAAACACCTGTCAGATGGTACAACGCTGTCAATGTCAATGTGTCAAATTAAAATGACAGTATTGAACCATTGACATGACCATACTCGCCTGTAATACCAACTAGTGAGCGTAAATACAAAACTATCATTGAACAAGAGCAACTACAGCATTCTAAACAAGACTTCTTCGGAATCACACACTGCTAAATATATAAACACTCTGTGCAATAAATGCAACAACCAAACAACGTGGATACGTAAACAACCCTGCTTATCTCTATGATTAAATAAAGTACAAATAATGTCAGTATATAATCTCCCACGCGTAAATGGTAGAGTAAATGTGAAAATAGAGGATATAGGAAGTAGTCTTTTAACATTAGGAAGTTCTTAACTATTTACCAGCTAAATACGAACTAAGGACGGCTTTCTAGGCGTGCTGTCAAATAAATATATTTTGACTAAATAAAAACGAATTTCATATAGTATATATTTTTTTAAACAATATAAAATTTAGCTGCCACCGTACAGCACGCCGAGAAGTGTCCTAACAACACAAGTGGCAAATATAAGGCAGTCCGGCAAACCGTGGCATTCCTGCCGCTAACCAACTAACCAAAGGAATTGTAACAAAAATATAATTAATCTCTAAATGATCTCCATAATTTGCAGGTTACAACTTATTCACAGATACACAATATACGGCAAACCTTAGCCTACACATTATCAGGGGAAGTGTATTGTTATACAATTAACTGGATGAATCTGATCGGATGGTATGGAACATACAAGTAAGCCTAATGGCAAAGATTAGCACCGCGACTTCTCGCAAAAATGCAAGTAGCCAGAACAATCTGAACCCAATCCCGCGACTCCGCTGATGTTTAATTGCAATTTTAAATAAATAAACTCAAAAATATAATTTTGCCTTCTCAAAGTCAATCGCAATTCAACGTCACGGCTCGCTGCGGGTCGGAGGTGCGAACAATAACATGACTTACAATTAGATTGAGTATCCATTAAATGATTAAAAAACTTCTCTATAATCTATTTCTCTCTGTAAACTACCGAAGACAAATATTGAGACTGTAAAAATGTCTAAAATAGGGCACCCAAAAAAATGGCTCTACGCGTAAATACCAACACAACATAAAAATCTCAAACACTAATTTCTCTAACTTGCCCAAACAAAAATAAAATTTCATTCAAAAATAATCATAAACTTCGTTTAGTCTAGAGAATACAATATAGCGATACATCACTACCCAACGCAATACTATTTTGAGCAACATTTATGATGAATACAACATATTACTGCATATTTTATGTATTGTCAACAATTCACAGGATCTCGCGAGTAGATATACTAATTAAATTTAATAGATATAAAACATCAGATATACATAAAAACGAGGAATTTTGATATCTAACGAGAGGGGGAAGACTTTCATGGTCTATCGTTGTCGAACCTGCAAGAGAAAAAAAAAGATTAGAACTCCATTATAATATTCAAAAATATGGTAATAACATGGTAAAATAGTCATGGAATATTTATTGAAAGATCTAAGATTCGATCCATCACTCTAGAGTAAACGAACCGAATCAGGCATTACACATGTAGAGAATACCAACATTTTGAAACCTACAAGGATTAATTTATATCCCCGAAGAAGACTAAAGTACAGACTACAAATAAAAAATACCAACCATTGCTGCGTACGGAGACGCGGTCGCAGTGGACTATCTGGCCTGGTCCTGGCCGCGCTTGGCCTGCCACTTGAAGTCCACCTGCATCAGCCACTGCTGGTTGCTAGAAGACTGACACAAACGCTAAAAAGTACCAACCATTGATGCGTACGGAGACGCGGTCGCAGTGGACTATCTGGCCTGGTCCTGGCCGCGCTTGGCCTGCCACTTGAAGTCCACCTGCATCAGCCACTGCTGGTTGCTAGAAGACTGACACAAACGCTAAAAAGTACCAACCATTGATGCGTACGGAGACGCGGTCGCAGTGGACTATCTGGCCTGGTCCTGGCCGCGCTTGGCCTGCCACTTGAAGTCCACCTGCATCAGCCACTGCTGGTTGCTAGAAGACTGACACAAACGCTAAAAAGTACCAACCATTGATGCGTACGGAGACGCGGTCGCAGTGGACTATCTGGCCTGGTCCTGGCCGCGCTTGGCCTGCCACTTGAAGTCCACCTGCATCAGCCACTGCTGGTTGCTAGAAGACTGACACAAACGCTAAAAAGTACCAACCATTGATGCGTACGGAGACGCGGTCGCAGTGGACTATCTGGCCTGGTCCTGGCCGCGCTTGGCCTGCCACTTGAAGTCCACCTGCATCAGCCACTGCTGGTTGCTAGAAGACTGACACAAACGCTAAAAAGTACCAACCATTGATGCGTACGGAGACGCGGTCGCAGTGGACTATCTGGCCTGGTCCTGGCCGCGCTTGGCCTGCCACTTGAAGTCCACCTGCATCAGCCACTGCTGGTTGCTAGAAGACTGACACAAACGCTAAAAAGTACCAACCATTGATGCGTACGGAGACGCGGTCGCAGTGGACTATCTGGCCTGGTCCTGGCCGCGCTTGGCCTGCCACTTGAAGTCCACCTGCATCAGCCACTGCTGGTTGCTAGAAGACTGACACAAACGCTAAAAAGTACCAACCATTGATGCGTACGGAGACGCGGTCGCAGTGGACTATCTGGCCTGGTCCTGGCCGCGCTTGGCCTGCCACTTGAAGTCCACCTGCATCAGCCACTGCTGGTTGCTAGAAGACTGACACAAACGCTAAAAGTACCAACCATTGATGCGTACGGAGACGCGGTCGCAGTGGACTATCTGGCCTGGTCCTGGCCGCGCTTGGCCTGCCACTTGAAGTCCACCTGCATCAGCCACTGCTGGTTGCTAGAAGACTGACACAAACGCTAAAAAGTACCAACCATTGATGCGTACGGAGACGCGGTCGCAGTGGACTATCTGGCCTGGTCCTGGCCGCGCTTGGCCTGCCACTTGAAGTCCACCTGCATCAGCCACTGCTGGTTGCTAGAAGACTGACACAAACGCTAAAAAGTACCAACCATTGATGCGTACGGAGACGCGGT
This sequence comes from Ephestia elutella, assembly GCA_018467065.1. NCBI lineage: Eukaryota > Metazoa > Arthropoda > Insecta > Lepidoptera > Pyralidae > Ephestia > Ephestia elutella. Next base: position 23,742 of record JAEMBS010000490.1, read on the forward strand.
CGCAGTGGACTATCTGGCCTGGTCCTGGCCGCGCTTGGCCTGCCACTTGAAGTCCACCTGCATCAGCCACTGCTGGCCGCGCGAGCGGTTGCACGGCCGCAGCACCGGCTTCCACACGTCCGCCGATTCGGGCTTCTCCAGGCACATGCCCGTGTTCGTGTGTTTGATTATACGCGTCTGTTTGCAAAAGATTCCAATTTAAAGATTTTTCTTGAGGATTTTTTTAGAGACAGCAAAAAGCAACATTTAAAGATTATGTAATTAATAGAATACTTAGTACATACTTAATTACATATTTAATTTTAGTTGTTCAGTCTACTGCGCTCTGGAGATTCACGAATTTATTTTAATTGTAATATAAATTAAATATTTATTTAAATGTAAAATTGTATTTCTTTGTTTATTTAAATTATTTTAACTACTAGCTATTGCCCTCGGCTTTGCCCGCGTTAATTTAATTCTCCCCCAAAATTCCTTTCAGTACTCACATACGATTTATAAAAAACCTCTCTAAAAAATTTCAAGTTTCTACGTTCAGCGGTTTCGTCTCTGCGTTGATATACTAATAAGTCGGTCAGCGTCCAATTTTATTAATATAGATAGAAGTTTGAAAGTAATTTTAGTAGACAACTTGATGGACTTCTAAAAGCGCACAAATTAATAGTTGTGACAATAAAGAATAGAACAGGAATAAGATACCAAAGGAGAGGATTGCACACAGAATCGCATGAACAAAGATAAATATAAATTTTACAAGCATTATAATAAAGTCTGATTTAGTTTGGCAGCTTTAGCTGCAGGTTAGTCATCTATTATTTATATTTAATTAAAACACATATTGTCACAAAACTTAACTGCTAACAGTGTACAAAAACAAAGTTATTATTTATATTAGGTTTAAACGTACACTGGCATGACGTTCATCGTCGAGTATAAAATATGTAGGTAAACTCCATTTATTCTTACCAGTCCTATCATATAAACAATCTTACCATGTCTTTTTATGATTTTACAGCAATATAAATTAAAATAGACTTTTTAAGAAATTACTTTCGTGGTTAATAAATGTTTTACTTTAGAATGTTTAGGTTTGAACTAATATTTGATTTATTTTCAACAAAATTCAACAAAAAGTACTGTGAAGATTGTTTACATGATAGGACTGGTAAGAATAAATGGAGTTTATATGACCATTGACCAAATAATAATTCTGAACGTACTGTAAACGATCTACGCAAAATTAAGCAGCAATCACGTAA
>JAEMBS010000491.1:0-25000 GCA_018467065.1 Ephestia elutella
ATAATATTTTAATATACAAACTATTTATATAGGTAGCGTTTGCCTCATCTCTTCTAGTAGTGTCAGCAAAAGTCTGGCAGGTTTTATTGACTATTTAAAAAATGAAAAAATCATTATTCAATTAAATCATTAAAAATTAGAAAAAAGAATACGAAATGTTAATATTTACGCGATCTATTCATTAAAACGATGAAATAATATAAGAAAAATATATTTAAGTAAATAAAAATATTAAGAGAATTTTAAGAATTTTATCTTTTTGAGGACTTTTTTAAACAAGTTGATACTTAATTTTATATCAATTGGCATCTTGATTTTATTGGAAAGGTGTAAAAGTTTTACCTGTAAAACGAATGATGGATACTGATTTGCAATAATATACGTGTTGACCAACCTAGAGGTTACAAGAACATAGGAAGTTTTTTAATTTTTAGAAGTAAAATCATAGATAGCGTATCGTAAAAAAGTCATGTGTTCAGATGCTTTTAGGCGACTTGAATAAATCTGACACTAGTGTTAGTATAATACATCATAATGAAAGAAGAAAAAAATGTGTTTTTAACAGTACACCTATTTATTATATAAAGATTTTTTTAGAAGATTTATTTACTAAGTATTAGAATTAAATGATGGATCAAATGAGACGTACTTAGGTACTAACTAGGCCAACAGGGTTTATTACATACGAAGGTACATAACTGCTTTCCATTTCAAGCTGGTCATAAAGAAAACGCAGGGGTAGAGAGTGGCTGGCGTTGGAGAGAAGTGACGCTATTAGTGACGTGTTGACATAACCCGGCCTTTATGTGAACGGTATGGGCGTGACTTGAGCCAAGCGGGTTTGGTTACTTTTGTTGTAGACTGTACTCGCTAGGGTCCCCTAATGGCCAACAGTTTTGAAAGCAACATCGCATTACATTGGTGTAACAGAAGAGACGTACTCAGTCCAGTGCTTCCACTTTCACCCCCTATTTCAGCCCCTTTGGTGTTTTGAAAAAAGGTTTAATCAAAGATCTTTGAAAAATTGTTTGTTAGGAATAAATTTCATTATACGTTTTGTACTCAAAATAAGTACAAGAAAAACGAGAAATTCTAGGAGCTTTGATTATAACTAATTCATTCCAATTTCATTTCTAGCCGTTTAACTGTGAACGCTTAGGTAACAGATAGACGGACAGACCTTCGTATTTAAAATATTAGTGTGCAACACTAAAGGATTAACGCTTAAAGTGGGCTATTTTCTAATTACTTTTAATTACTGGTCAATGGTTTCATGACACAAATTCATCATTTATTTAAAAGTATAATTCAAGCAAAATATCTGTAGGATTCATTACGTTCGAAGTTCGAAGTAACGACTGTTCATCACGCCATCAATCGCGTATGTCTGTCAGTATTAGTTAATCGGCTAATCGCTAAAAGTCATGTAGCAATTTCAATGATAGAGTCATCATAGTACACTGATCGTGGACAACGCAATGTAAGAATCAACGTATATTATTATGTGTATGTAAGTGTTATTACAGTTTTACTATTTTTCTTCAGATGTACGAAATATCGTCAAAATCTGTTGAGCGTTGCTCTGTTGATAGCTAGGTAAAGATTTTATCTATATACCTATTAAATGTTTTACTTGAGTTTCTTTCGGCATTTCTTCTCAGCAGTGGTCGTTCCGAAATGCTAGTAGTTTGTAGCTTTGAGACATAATATACTATGTTTAAATAATTAGTTTTTGACGTGAAAAAGAGCCTTCTTTGAAGACCAAGTTTCAATATTTTTTTAAACAGAGCAACGCGGACTTCCGTGTTTCTCGAAAGATAGAAATGACAACCTAAAAGAGAATCTAGAGAAATTTTAGGTACCTATAAGTTTTTTAATTAATAATTAGATTTGACCTTTCTTTGTGACGAATAAGCAACCACAACTAATTTTATCACCTAAACACAATACATTCAATAATAAATTCCTTTGGGAGAAAAAAATGGCGTCCGTTAACTTATTGAATTAAGGTCAAGTCAATAATCAAGTTACGGATATCCAATACAGCCAAATATCCAAGACAACTGTACGAAAATCCTCTGGGCTTAGAGTGACCATTTGTTGTAGAGCGCGCATTGTAGAAAACTGTTAGGCTGATACGACTTTATCCCGTACGGAATCTATTCCGTACAGAAATACTCAAATTTTTCTCATGATCTGGGGCCCTATTTTTGAAAGTGTGACTCACCAAAAAAGCGTGAGCCGAATGATTTTTCATTCGATATCCATTATTCCGTATTTTTGAATTGTCTATGTCGAATAATTTGCAACGAGTGGTCTAGACCACTCGTTTTCTGTATGAATTGGTAGTCGAATTCGTTTTTTACGTCAAAATCATGAATGACATAGACAACCGGATACGGATATAGATGGTGTCTATTAGAATTAAATTTTTGCGTTCCGTTTAACACTTACGTTCTCTTTGAGTGAAAATTTACGAACATTTTTTTTACGATTCGTTACCGATTCGGTTTTCGTTGCGTAGAATGAAGCAGAAATTGTTACTCGCATTATTTTCATATCACTGGCAACATTGCTAGACGAGTGATTTCAAAAATACGACTTTTATGTTTTTAGTGACATAATAGGAAGAGTGCGACATAATAGTCTATTCATTTTCGGCGGTATGTCACACTTTCAAAAATAGGGCTCCTGGAGCTAACAGTCTACTGTTACACACTACAGCTAACAGCATCAGTTCTGAAAAATTTGAATATTGAACTTTCTTCTTTTTATTTATCTTATTAAGAATACTAAGCTTTGAATGAAATTATTTAAATATGATAATATAATTAAGTAATTTTATAACGTCAACTAACTAAAAAATAAGAATATTATGACGATTTAAAAGTGCTATTTTTAAGCCTATTTAAATAAAAACAATTGACTTTGACTTTGGATACACGCTAAGTACTATTTATAAAGCAAATTAGATAGATTTCATGCTAACAACGTACTTACTGTTAAACTTTGGATCAAACTGAAACTTTTATGGGTGCAAAAATATGTTACATGATTGAATTTAACAATAAAAATAGGTAATGAGTGCTAGTTTATTAAGGGTATGAAAGGAGAAAATAAAATATAACATTTTATGCAGTTATTTGGAATTTTTTAACCTGCTGACTTTTATTAACAAACTGAAAGGCTTCGGCAAACCAAACGCGGGACAGTAGCAGAGCAGGTCAGTAGCAGCGCGGGAGAGGGCACACTGAACGCAGCGGCAGGTTCAAAGCAGTTGCAACGCGGGACCGCGTTTAAACTGCGTTCAGTATGACGGGTTAGGCAGGCAGCGCTGCAAGATGTCGAACGACACGGACTCTGATAAAGAAGATTCATACTGCAATTTGGCTCTAAGGCGAAACAAAATAATTTGGGTTCATGATATCAATACAAGAAGAAAAGAATATGGGGAATATCATCGTCAATGCAGGGACCTGGAAAGTCTTTAGGATAAAATTTTCACATATTTTCGTATGTAGCACCTTGTATGTTATATTTATATAATATTTGTCTCAAAAATCACACAAACATTGATTTTTACGCACTAATTCGATTAACTTTTCACTGAAATCCATCACGGAGTTGTAAAAAAATACAAAAGTCGTCAACTGCCTTTGACGCGCCGCGCTGCACTGCGAACGCCCTGCTCCCGGTGAGCCATACTAACATGGCCGCCATAGTTATCCAGAAGCGCGGGCCGCGCTCGAGCCGCGCTGCGCCGCGCAGGCGCTGCCTCTGCCCCGCTCTCGCGCCGCCTGGTTTGTCGTCCGGCAGTTTCAGAGCGGTGCGGCGCGGAGCAGTTTGAGCGCGGGCCCGCGTTAAAATTTGGTGTACCATAGTTCATAGAGTTTCTTGTATCACAACTTGCGCGGGCCCGCATTCAAACAGCGCTGCTACTGTCCTGCGTTTGGTTTGCCCAAGCCTGAAATGTACCGATGTAAAAACGCGGATAACAATATTTCTCTATAAGTTCATAGTTCTATTTTAGCTCTACGCGCTCTATTTAAGGCAAAGAAAGCTACACTAATTCTAAGCCTCTGGTGTATTGCTTTGTTAGAGGGCTGTTTTTTATTATTTTTCTCTTTTTACGCTCTAGGTGCGTAACCTGATGCGTTTAGGGACTTGTGGCCAGTATTTTTGGTAAAATTCGTTATGAAAATTTAGAATATCAATTTGCAGGGGCGGTAAAATATTGGAAAAACTAATTCTTTCGGGGTATTGATAGCAGATAATGTTGCGTTTAAAATTATTTTTGGTAAATATTGTTAATCCGCTTTACTTAGGGTGATTTCTAGAAATAAAAAAAATATATACTTTATTTATTCTCTGTTTTTTTGACTATGTTTATCTTTGCACGTTACAAACACCAATTTTAAATTTGCATTTTAGTTAAAAATAAATTAAGAGTAAATTCCAAAAATGTGTTTTATTTTTAAATAAAATTCTTCGATTGTTGTGAAAATGATCTGAAGTTATTAAATAAAATATGTTAACACCATTAATTTATAAAATAATTTATGAAAGTCAAGATAAAATATAAATCAATATTTATGACAGATACTCCCAGAAACTAAAGGTTGGCATTAGCAATGGTAATGCACATTATTCTATTATGAAATAAGAAAACCAACCCTGCCTTTCCCTAGATATTTGTCACGACATGAGTGTCAATAAAAATGTCACGCCGGACTGTCAGACACTACACTATGTCGACTAGTGAGGGGAAACTGACGATAGATATCGATTTATCGACAGCAGTAGTTCGGTCGCTCTCTCTGATAGTAATTTTACTTTTATGCCTCTAAATATGTAAAAATAAAAATAAAACTTTTACATAATTTCTATTTTATTACTTTCTCTTTATTAATACTTTTTAAATAACTAAAAAATAAGGTAGATTACTCGTGCTTTGTAGAGATAGATTTCAAAAATTGGACATATTTTTATATGTACTGATTTCTATATGTATCATACCAACATATAGAAAATAATTACCTACTAGAAAAAACATTTCAAAAATTATTTTAGTAAGAAATGGATCTTTAAAAAAATAACACTTGTTATATAAAAAAATCTTCTGTGAAAATGACTCTAGACTCTGGATATTATGCATGCCATACGACTAAATGAATATAGTATGAAAACCAATAAATTGCATATAATTATCGACATTGAAACTACGAATGCAACCACTCTTAGCTCGTGATAAACTGTTATTTATTTAATGGGTAATTAGAAATACTTCGTTGACAATAAGCAATATTTCATTAATTACCATCGTGACCACAGAAATATCTATCGTTATTACATGATAGTGATTAAAAACATTAAATGAGTATATTGGTGGATTAAAAGAATAGTTTCTAAAGGAAGTTTTCCATTCAGAAGTTTCCATGGATTTCTTAATTAAATGCTAAAATATATTCTTTGATTGTTAAGTATTCAAGTATATTAAATATTTTTATTATTTACTAGATTTCGCCCGCGGCTTCGCCCGCGTGAATTTCCCACGGGAACAGTGCTTTTTTCCGGGATGAAAGGTACCCTATGTCCTTCTCCGTACTTCCAGCTATGTGTATGCAAAATTTCAGGAAGATTGGTTTAGTAGATTAAGCGTGAAGAGGTAACAAACAAACAAACAAACTCACTTTCGCATTTATAATATTAGTTAGGATTAATTAGTTATTTACATTTGTTAGTTTTAAATATTAGGGCATATAAACATCAAACTCACCTTTTAATAGTTATCGATTTATTTGTTAGGAAACATTATTTCTTACATTTTTATCGACATTAATATCCAGCACTATCGATACCCGTTAAGGCGGACACTTAACCCCTAATCCTGGGAGTTTTATATCTCGCCGGGCATTTATGGGCAAAATCTTAATCCGGCGCTGGCGTTAACTGCTAGCCAGTAATTATTGCCAGGGACTGTATCTATTAGCGCAATGTACTTGGCTATATGCTTCGTAGATTGGACTTGAGACAGAGATGTACAGTCAGACACAAAGATACCTGACTTTGTAAGATAGGAGGTCAGGTTTGTGTGCGTCTGACTGTACTTTTCTTTTTTTTCTAGCTATTTGTGTCCCACTGCTGGGAAAAGCCTCCCCTAACTTCCTCCACGTATCTCTACTTTTGGTCTTTTTATTCCATTCTCTGTCAAACGCTCTCAAGTCGCCCATCTCGTCTTTGGCCTTCCTCTTTTTCTCCTTCCATCGGTTGGAACACAATTGCTTATAATTTGAGTCCATCTCTTCAGGTGCATGCGACTAACTGTACTTAGTGGGACGAAATATATATTCAAAAAAAACATACATACATCGAAACATATAACCTCCTCCTTTTTTGGGAAGTCGGTTGAAAATATGGCGACATTCGCGACGAATCGAGAACTTCCTCTTTTATTTAGAAGTCGTTTAAAAAATAATAGCCAGACTTTGGTTGTGACCACGACGACCTGTAACGTCGCACGAAATGTCAGCAACAATAAATATAAAGTTTTGTGCTATAATTTTCGTTATCAGAAATGAATTATTACCTATGAGTTTTAAGCGTGAAAGTTTAAAAAGACTATTCTGTTAACTTAAGCTAATCATGTCTCAATGGTTTCTCAATAGCACTGATTTTTACATACAACAACACAACAACAAGAATTCTGGTAGTATTATAAGTATTTATATGTGTCAATCCACGGGAAAATGTACCTTATGATCGTTGGCACTTACGACATTGTGCTTATTTGACGACCCTCCGTGGCCTAACGGTTATCACGCCAGACTGCCACACCGGAGGTCCCGGGTTCGATCCCCGGTCAGGTCAAGATGAATAATGATCTTTTTCAGATTGGTCTGGGTGGGTCTTGGATGTTTATCTATATATGTATTTGTCATAAAATATAGTATCGTTGAGTTAGTATCCCATAACACAAGTCCCGAACTTACTTTGGGGCTAACTCAATTTGTGTAATTTGTCCGTATATATTTATTTATTATATATATATTTATTTATAAGCTAAGTAAACTCGTATGGATTTCTTTTTCTAAAAGACTTAAGCGCCTACGACCATAAGGTACCTTTTCCCGTGGATTGACACATATGTTTCTTTAATTACCTACTTTCATTTATGGCTTGAATATGCTGTTGCACCATACACATATGGCTTAGGAAGTTACAATACAGCAATATGTCCGTTATTCTGTAAAAGTATTCTAATAAGAATGCGGTTCCTATCGGAAATAAAACAAAAATTTAATGGTTTTTAGGGTCGCATATCTGTGGGTGTAAGTACGGGTGAAATATAAAGATATAGTTTTTCCTGAAGCAATAAAAGGCGAGATCATAAAGTGCCGTCCGGCCGGGAGTGTTGCCAGCTACCGAATGCAAATATCCTACGAAATTAAACAACGCGAAGCTCGAGATTTTGGCTTAAGGACGAAAATAAGGATCGAAACATCTAAAACTTAGGTATTTTTAATTATGAAAACAAATAATTTTTTTATAATTTTAATCTGATCTTAAATAGAACAAAGGTTTTATTATGCGGATAATAAAAAAGTAAAAAAAAAAAATTATATAACATTAAAAATCTATCACAAAACTTCTTCGTTACTGTTACCTGTTCGCACAATAGGTTTTTCATTGTATTACAATTTACTCTAATAACCGTTCTACGCAAGTCATTTTCATTCCAGGTGATGACACTAACACGAGCATAACTCTTAAATAACTAATAAAACTCCTATAATAAACAAAAAAAAAAACTACACTATAAATTGAAGTGAAATTTCAGAAAAGTTCATACGAACAAATATCCCAGTATGGTTCACATGCTTGGCTATTACTCCGTGGTCATTATTTTGACATACGACCGTTGCGGCTAAGAAATTTGCGGTCACTGCAGCAAAGGAATGCAGTTTTATTCGCAAATATACTTTTAAATATCGCTTTATGTTGATATAGTGCTGAGGTTTCTTGGCGAATGTGAAATTTCTACGTCTCTTCTTGATTGTTTCATTTTATTTGTATAGCTTTTGCCCGCAGCTTCGCCCGTTAATTTCCCACGGGAACAGTGCTTTTTCCCTGGATGAAAGGAATGATATGTCCTTCTTTGTACTTCTAACTATGTGTATGCGAAATTTCAGGATGATTGGTTCAGTAGATAAAGCGTGAAGAGGTAAACAAACAAACAAAGTCACTTTCGCATTTATAATATTAGTTAGGATTAGACTTCAAAATGTTTGAGCTCAGTGATAAATGGACTTAAAAAATCCTGACTGCCGTAATATAAAAGTGTTAAAAAGGTCTTAATAATTCGATAATATTGTCATTTAATTTGACTAAATAATTTTTTTTTGAAAAATTATTTTAAACTTTCATAACGTATATAACTCCCATTTTTTTTTAAACAAAAGTAGCATTAATAGTTAAGATTATTAACTTATTACATACCTATTAGTCATAATCATCCAATACTAATATTTCAAAATAACACTATCACACATTTCGAAATAAGTAAAATAGGAAAACTATTGTAGGTGACTTTTCCTATTAACCAGGAGTATATTGATCAATCTTTATTATTAACAAGAAAACAATCTCAAACAGAAATCAACATATAATCTTATCATTTATAGCCCAAACATTACGGCCCCAATCTATAAGCAACTATAAATATATACTTCGTCCACTTACGAACTCATTTATATGTTAATGTCCATGGTATCGTAGCGATTCATACATCTCGGGACCGTCATTTTCACTGTATTACTTTCCAATTTGTCTCTGTATTGGTTATTACTCCCAATATTACTATCTAAGTATTCTATCCTCGATTAACTTCTATAGGAATAAGGAGGGAAATATAATTGCTGAATATGTACCTTTACGCCTTAAGTCAATTCCAGAGTCGAAAAATCTTGACTTACTCCTCGTTGATAGATCCATATCGAAGAAACACTCACAGTCTTTACACCAATATATCACCAAACAGTTTTAAAACAGTCTTAATTTAGCACTATAAAAGTTTTAATTAAGCTGTATAGTCTTAAGTCGTATAACAGTTCCAAAGGAGTGTTCAAATCCAATAGACCACTGGCTACTTCGCAAAGCTATAAACCATGTGATCATCTTGGCAGATGAACACACACTGACTGGCTACCTCGAAAAAGTTGAGGCCCTAAGGTTCCATAAAAAAGACCCCCAGGTAAAAAAATCCCGTATCAAAACCGTTTTCTACTGACCCCGATTACTCTCCCATCCCTTTGTTGGCTTTTATTTATAATAGTACATTTTTTTCACACGCAGCACCCCTAATATCATATGAGCGAAAATATGCGTAATCGACTACACTAGGGTCTTCTGTAGAAAAAAAATACGGTGTATCCCCTATTTGAATGGCAAAAACTGCATGTCACCGAAATGGCATTAGCGAATGAATATGATTTCGCACAGCCCTGAATAGATGGATGACTTATAATTGTACAGAGCTGTATTTAGCATGAATTATTGGTTTTACGCAGCTTTTATATCCAAACTGATCGGTGTTATTGACTGGACATGTTTCTGAATATTCGGTCACTTTAATAGGTAAAAAAAAAACAAAGGATAACTTTTACATTTACATAATGAAAGTAGATCTAATCTAAGTGAAAATCTAAGAAAAAGAGAGCAAAAGGTTACAAGAAACTATTAACTAAAACATTTTGCACTTCCCGCAGTTGTAAATAAAATCGCAGTTTTGACTTTTCTCTATGTAGGTGTAAATATTATTTTTATTATAAGGTGATAAAATTAGGTTGTCTTGTAAACAAATACCGAAGACGCAACTTTTTTATATCGAACACACAATTTTCTACACCAAAAGCCATATTTATGTCCGAACCATCACGCCCAATTTGCGCGAGCCTTATAAAAATCAAATTACTCTGTTTGCCCTATTATTTGCGTCACTACGCCAGCTGTACAGTGTACACTGTCTGTCAATCTCCTCTGTTTGTTTACGTAACAGCAAATATTCTTTACAAGGGTCATTCCTAATTCTACGCCAAATTTGATTGCCATAATTTTATTACATATTTCGGGAATTCTTGCTTGAATCTCTGGTCTCATAATAGTAATAAAGATCCTTGATAGATTTCGCTTTAAGTAGCCATTTTGAGTTATAACGTCTTTGATAGCAATAAGTTTTACTCAGAATTTGTTATTCAGTGAAAAGGAATCAAATTTTATAATCTTTTTTTGTTAATCCATGTCTTCAATCATTTAGAAACTTATTTTAGTTTTAATTTCACTTAATGATCTTTATCTTTATTTGTTTATTTTTTATTCGTATGGTGTTTTTATTATATATTTTGTCAGACATAAGGAGGGTATTTACTTTGTTAATAAATATATACCATATTGATTGAGCAAGTTTATGGCACACCAACGCAATGATACTTCATTCATTCTTTGATAAATATCCATAACTGTGGCCTTAAAGTCCATAAGGTCCTATAGGAAACCGTGGTCAATAAAAATAATTAATGTTTAATTCCTAGATTGTTATCTAGATACCTATCTATCGCGTCTCAATTAATTCAAGCATTAATTACAAAGCTTTATAAATTAATTTAAGAAATAATGACTTAAAAACATAACTTATGACTAACAATAAATAGAAACGGCAAACGAATAAATTCCAAAATTCAAATCGAATCGCTTCGATCATATTTCCGAACAAAAAATCGAGACGGAAGAACAAAAAAGGATACTGTTACGTCCGAAATTTCGTCCAAACCTACCTGTTCATCGTGTGAAAAAGGCACAGGTGTTGTGTTGGATGCTGTAATTATAGATGGACAAAGCGATGAGCGTGATGCGAGCTCGCGGTTTCGTATATTTTGCCTTTTATGCCTCGATTTTCGCATTCGAATCTTTTTGTTCGAATTTTGTGTTATGGTGCCGTATGGCGTAGAACTGTTTTAAGAATATTGGTGTTATTGAGGATTTCTCTTTGTTTAGGTAATTTAAAAAAATGAATTTTAATAATGGTTGTTTTGTTTGTGGTTGCGTATCCGTTTTAGAATTCATAGTAAATTATAATTTTAGCTTTTAAATTTGACATTGTATATATACCCTGGATTTCCGATTAACTTTATGAAGTGAGGAATACTTCAAATACAGGCTCCATGTGCTAAGTCTACCGTGCACCATCGGTGGAACTTCGTTTCTTGAAGGAGCTGGGCTGGGTCAAGTGGGAGAGTTGACCAGTCTCCTTTAGAAAGGGCCTAACCTGCGAAAAAAGTCCTCAATGAAAGTATTCGAAATTGTATAATTAAAAAATATTAAATACAACAAAGGTTTAACGATTTTTATACGTGAGATTCTTATAAATTTAATGAAAATTTAATTTAATTAAAAGTACTTTTAGGTCCAGTGATCAGTCACAATTTAATGCATTTGAAGCGGAAGTAGCGTAACCGATTGGTTGTACTTAGATATGCAAAAAATATTCACACACATGCTCCGATTCTGGTCAAGGAACCCATTGTGGTCACCTTTGTGAGAACCTTTTAGATCTAAAAGGGTTGCCAGTGTTGCGACTTAAAAAAAAGTGACAGCGTGGGACGCAGCGACTTGGCAAATAAATGATAAGATTTTTTCTTAAATTTGCCGAATTTCGAACCGGTGTGACCTTTTTTTCTGTAGTGGCCAGTGTTTGAATTTCTGACTGCACTTGCATTGGCAAATATACGCAGCTCTGATAATATTTTTTTTATTTAAGGTTTATATTTTTCCTTTTACTGATACTGTTGTGTGATTTATGTGTCAATTGTACGAATAAACTTTAACAACAAGATATACAGAATATAAGTGAGACATATCTACAAACCTCCTTTTTTTAACAGTCGTTTAAAATAAGTCAGGTACAATGATCTTATTCCCATAATTTCTTACGCAGCTTCCGAAAGACCAACATAAGATGACCTTTCGAAGATGTATAATCTACCACAAAGCGTACATGTTTATAACTTCAATACAGGTATAAGAGGTCATTTAACACTGGTTTGTGTGGGTAATACATGTTCGTTGATGAAACCAATTAAGTGTGGTGTAAATTGAATCGTTGTAATGATTTACATCGATTATACCGTAGACTTAATAGCGCGTAGACACGGAACCGTAATAAAATAATTAAATTTGTTATTGTAAATAAAATTATAATTAGATTCTGGCATTAACTTAAATAAAATATGACGAGCTTTTAGTTTGCGTAAGCAACATACTCTTAATAATGGTGCTTGGTAAAACATCTGACAATTAAATGTTTGCTATTTTTGTAGAGTTTATTTGAACTTTACACTATTTTTATTTTATGTTAGAATTACGGAACAAATCTGTTTTTTTTTTATCAAATGAAATCAGTTCTTGACAAGCCAACATTAAATAAAATTATAGACGTTGCTTATAGACGTTCCATTGCACTTTTTTTCTTGTGACATTTAGTTTGATATTTTTATGTAATATTTAACATGATTTAGGCTATTAAATGTTGTCCATTTGTCCACTCTATATCTTTCGCTATTTCTAATTCCAGTATTTTACAGAAGCAATATTAACCGTGAAGTTCAATTCTAATCATACTGAAAACAGCTTATTTCTCTCTCTAAATCCATTGCAAATTAAACTTTATTACAGAACAATAGAATTAAAATCAGAATGCTTTAATATTCTATAGCCTGAGTTTATGCAGACAATAGGCTGTGTTACTCGCACGCGGGTCAGTTCGCGGTTATCTCGAGATCGGAAGAAAGCCGATCTCTGGACCTGGGTCATTTTCAAAAAGTCTAGTTTCCACCCTATGGGAGTTAAGCCGGCAATTTCAAAAGGTCCAGTTTCGGTTGGACAATTGAACATTAAAGTTGGACCTCAAATTTATTATATGTTCGGTTCGGCTCTGTTTACTGTTGCTCGGTCTGTGGTCGATTTGCATACATACATAGAATCACGTCTTTATCCCTTACGGGGTAGACAGAGCCAAGAGTCGTGAGACTCGAAGGCCACGCTTAGCTGAATAGTGTGCTCTCTGATGGAATGGAGATTCAGGTATAGTGACAGGTTGCTAGGCCATCGCCTAGGGAGTGGAGGGATCACTAGTTTAAGCCCTTTCCCTCATGATACGCATACCTACGATACGATACGGTTACGATTTGCATGTATGTTATTTTAGATTTTTATATCGAATCAGCTTTTATCCACAGCTTCGCTCGCGTAAAAATTGCTTTCAGGGTTTGTTTCCATTGTCATATAAAGCACCGGTACTTTTTGGAAGTCAATATGGAGAATTTGGTATCGGTAACAAACCCTACTTTACATCCAACTTCTGAACGTCGTTTGGCTACAATGTTAATTCTTCTACTTCTTATAGAGCCGAAATGGCTATAATTATATGGTTTTAGATCAGTATGTAGCAACTTGACCCGCCCTATAGTTGGCGTCATTAAGATCCTATATTGTACAAGACCAAGGGCAGTTGGAGCATGATAGGATGGGCCAGGACTGAACAGCTCCACCAGAACTGAATAGCTCCGCAATCACAAAAATTATAAGCCGAGAAACCCCACCTAACTCAATGTTAATTAATAATTTATTTAAAACTGGAACATGTTTATAAACAATATTCAAGTGTTTAAAACAGTTTTGACTGTGTTAATAAAAAAAAAATCTTTTCCAACTTAAAAATTGATAATACCTAACTATAACTAAGAATCACATCTGAAATGCCAGTAAGATTCATCAAAGCAAAGTAATTGCAGACGTCTTCACGTCATATCTGCGTCGTAAAGTGAACAGTTACTCACGATTCGTGACCGTTGTCTGGTTACCACGGTTGCCAACGGTTACCAATGGTTGTCGATGACCTGCTGGATCATGCACTAATTGTGGTCATGTGAAATTAGCAACAAAGGGTGATTCTGCCCGACCCGGAAAGTGTGGGAGAGTGCATCGGTTAGAATAAGTAGGATACATGGATAAGTTTTATGCGGTGCATAAACTTGAAGACTTGATGGGTTTTTATGGTTTCTTTTATAACTTTCTGTCTATAATACTCACACAGTTTTTAATGGGCTAGAGAGACAATAGTTTTATAAAAAAAAACTTTTTTAATTTTTTTTTGTTGTAAATTATTATGGTATTGTAAAATAATTAAGAAACAAGTTTATATTTTCATTCTTAAGATTTGTCAATAATCTAGTGATTTTTGGAGCTAAATATCACATTGAGTTAGAATGCTAGAGACAGGTCATAGGTAAGCAGAAGCACAAATTAAAAAGAAACAGAAGTTTACAGATACTACTAATGATACTCACATAAATGTCGCTTACTTTCACAACAGGGATGTCAGAAACTATTGATAATATTTAAAAAAAAAATGGAAAAAATACTACATTTTACAGAGTACACTTCAAAATCGACGACATTTGTGTAACAAACGTATTAATAAAAAAATAATTATCAGTAATAATTAAAAAAAAAATGTTTCATAGTTTAACTAGCTTTTGCCCGCGGCTTCGCCCGCGTGAATTTCCCACGGGGTCAGTGCTTTTTTCCGGGATGAACAGTACCCTATGTCCTTATCAGGTAAGTACTTCTAAGTATATGCGAAATTTCAGGATGACTGGTTTAGAAGATAAAGCGTGAAGAGGTAACAAACAAATAAATAATAAAAAACAAACTAATTTTCGCATTTATAATATTAGTTAGGATTAGTTAGGATAAGATTGGGATTCCCTCCAACCTTCCATGCAGGTCTGGGAGCGAAGAAAAAATATAGAATGTACCAGCTGCTTCTCTTCCCGCGCAGATTGTAAAAGTCAATCGAGGGAAAGGGCTTTTAATTGGGGATTCCTCTACTCATGGCGATGGGCTAGCAACCTGTCACTATATTGAATCTCCATTCCATCAGATAACCCACTATTCAGCTAAGCGTGGCCTTCGAGTCTCACAACTCTAGGCTCTATCTACCCTGTAAGGGATAAAGACGTGATTCTATGTATGTATGTAAGATTGGGATATTTTTTTAAATAGTTTTACAAGAATCATGATTCTGCACACTAGATATTTTGTGTGAGCGGTCACGAGTGCCCGCTGGGAAAGCTCCCGCTCAAATGTTACGACCTCGAGCGAGGAGCAAGCGCATTTCTTGATGCAACGCGATGCACGTAGTGTGTGGGGAGTTAATTAGTGTATAGATATATATATTTTACGTATGAGCACGATAAAATGGTTCCAAAATTTGAAAAAATTAGGTAATCAATTTTATTTTTTAATTTTAGTATCATTTTTTTTTTGAAGTAATTTTATGAAAAAGTAAATGATGTTGATGTAAAACATCTATTAAAGCGGCTTGGCAGTGAAATCGGTTTGAATGCCGTGAAGAAAAAATGGTATGATGCTCATTTGTTTTACATGTTCCGGGAGTCCCGTGACGGCTAAACATAAAAATAATGTATTTTACTAAAAACTGACTCATAGGTATTTATTGTGGCTGAAATAGTAATGACTATGATAATTCTAGCAAAGCTCAAGTTTCTTGAATCAAATTTGTGCTGTAAAACGTAGAATGATTTCTTATTTTATTGTCACAGTTTTCCTTATTTATGTCATCATTTTTTAATAAACTTTGTTATAGTCGATAAGAAATTCTATCAAATAAATTAATTTAATCATTTAGAAATTGTATAATAGGTACAGAGAGTTACTTGCAAACAAAACAAAGTACATTATACTAAATCTTTGCGAATTAAGAGATAACTGTCATCAAATTAATAAAAACAAACGTATAACAATAAAAAATCAACAGTGACTAAAACATGTATTTAGTTAAATCGCGAAGTACTATAAATCTACCAGAGCCGCCCACACAATAAAATGACAGAAGAACAATGCTCTAACACACACTACAACACAACATAAATCAAAACTGAACATTTAACTATCATCTTTCACTCCTTTGGTTATGTGTCTTATGATTTTTAACACCCACTTAATCTCCTCAGCTAAACAATAAGATTTTGAAGCCTTAGATGTTGCAACGTTTAAATGTAACCAAGAGATAAAGACTATTTTATTAAGCGCCAGGTCTATTCATTAAATAGGTCTACTGTTTTTGAAGCTTTTATGTTATGAAGAGAAAATAGAAAGTGGTGCATTTCGCAAATTGGCTTAACCTAGATTAAAATGAACCTTTATGTCATAAGTAGCTTCTTAAAAGTTTGTTTAGATTATTTTTTTCTAACAAATCTTTTCAGTACTACCTAAGTTTACATTTGTTTTCCCCTTATAGAATTTTAATATAGATTACCTAACGTAAAGTGGTTTTTTTTATGAATTATACATTTTATTAATTATACCTATGTTTATTAATAATTTACAAGAGAAATTCTGGTAATACTATTAATTACTATGTGTTAAGACACCTTTGACATTGACTATTTTTTTTTTAATACGTTCAATAGTACTTTTAAAACTACGGAGTATATCATGTAGACTCAGCTGATATATTCTCTATTAAAACTCTGGTCATATTTGCTTTTGCTTGGTCAACAAAAAAAACCAGTTCAATCAAACTAAACTCAAAAATCCAAACACAATACTAAAGTTCTATGGCAAAATACCGCGGTTGTCCAACTTGACGTGTAAAGCCGTATGGTGGTTGAAAAAAAGGGTCAAGCACGAATCGGGATCGCGTATCAAGGGTTCCATACTACCAGTTTTAAATGATGAAATTACTATTTATGTTGAACCAGTACGACAAAGTGAAACTTTGTTGCAATATTTCTCATGTTTCATAGTCAAAATGAACCTTGGTGTAGTATTATCGTTAGTCTCAATCACACAACAAGAATATTTAGGTACAATTATTTAAGTGACAACGGTACACGATACTTGGCTCTGTGTACCCCGTAAGGGATAAAGACGTGATTTTATGTATGTATGTGTGTAATCTTTTGTGAAGTTGGTAAGAAAATAATAAGTCCCAATTGTCAAATCAATCAAGTCTTACAGCCAGGATTTAGAAAAACATCAGAACGCATTGATCGAATGATCAACCAAAACATTAATAAAAAAAAATATTCTCTTACAGGTATTATCAATAGGTATAGATAGAGTCCGCGACTCGTTTACACTCTTTGAGTAAGGATCCCTAACATCGAAAAAAAAATATAATCGAAGTTTTAGAACTCAGAATCAAAAGCAGTTGGACAATGGTCACGGATCTCATGTGGATGAAGAATGGTCGATATAAAAGGCAGGTAGTCCTGACACATACCAATTTTCTCTTCAATCAAACTTTTGCGGATAATACTTTTGTTTTTTTTTTTTATTATATCATTCCGCTAGATATCAAGTTCTGCACGCTCAGATGTTATGATCGATTTTTAATGCTGAATTAAGAAAAAAGAAAAAAAAATCACATTTCAGTTTTTAAAAATATATTTCTTTCCAATGTCAACATTCACAATAATGTCAAAAGATTACAGTTTTTTTGCTTTATTTGTCCAGGAGATGACTACCGAGTCATTATCAATCAGAGATATTAAGTACATAATTCTATTTCTTCTGGACGAACGACACTAAAATAGTTTATCATTTAACTAATTCTACACCTAGAGTTAAATAAAAGTTATACAAAAATCGGCCAGCATCCTATTCACGGATAACAACAAGTTATCTATGGTCTAATTCAACTCAAAGACAACAATAACTACAATAAAAAGGTAGTAAGTGACACTTGTAAACCCCTTTTCTCCAAAAATTGATGAAAGGGTATCAAATAATGAAGCACAATACGTATTTTGCTTACGGCATTCCTTATTGTTGGAATATCATCGGCAAAATGTGGGTGCGGGTCTGTTTTGAGCAAAAAAAATCTTTTGACCAATTGTTTGTCAAAGGCTGGGTAGTTTTTGCCAAGGTGTTTATCGAATGACCATGGGACCATGGGAAAATATAGCAGTTTCAGGTGCCTCTATCGAAGACTTCCTATTGTCAACCTGTTTGGGCTTTTGTTGATCTTTGATGGAATCTATGATTCCATTTTTGATAATTCTCGGGGTTCATATGACTTTTTTTTCATTGTAAAGTCCATTCATTTTTTTCAAACTTTCATGAAATAATAATATTGGATTAATGATATCATCGAAAATTCTTACTGTTTATATAAAGAGTCCTTTTTGGGTTCAACTTTCTATCTTATTAACCTCTATTGTCCCACTACTGGGCAAAAGTGACTTTCTATTATTTATCTCAGTAACCCTTGACTTTTTAATCTACTGATTAGAAATTTTAACCATGCCGTCAAGATACACATTCAAAAATGCTCAAAGAATTATCCATCAATCTAATCCCACAAACAAGAACAAATCTATCCCATTCAAATTCATACAATCAAGTTTCTCAAACCTTTTGACCAATGCCCATTAGACGAAGCCTAGAGAAAATTAACCCTACGAACGACAATAGGATAAAAAATGTTAATAACAAGAATTAATTTATTGTGGACCACGATCAATAGAAGGCAGTGGGTGGACAGTTGGAAGAGTCCATCTTTGTCAGGCTCTAATACCAATTTGTTATTGTCGGCCTTTCAACGGAAGACGATTTAAACTTTGGTAGGTGTATTCGGTCTGGATTGATCTAAATTAGAACAAAGGACGACGATATTTTAACCTCTCGTTTCATTTAGAAAGGAAGAAAATATCATCGAGGTATACTAAGCTCGCATGTTTTTTTTCGGATTTAGCTGATTTCATAATTTCAAATATAAAATATATCCCAAAATAATCATATTCTTACCTAACCTTAGACTACATTTGATGTTTCTACTTCCATGTGAATCAGTTAAGTTAATATTAAAATGAGAGTAAAACCTATGAAATAGGCGATAAGTCCCAATTGTACACTTACAATTGTAAACAGTATACTCATAAAAAACCGAAGTATTGAACTTTGGTGAAGCTCAACTTCTGGCTCCAGATTGACATTCGTCTCTGAAAATAAAGTTGTATGTATCATAGAACTAATAGGTAAGTACTACGTAGTACCTATTAGTTCCATGTTTTGTATTGTCCAACTCGTTCATTTCTCAGGTAATCGTATGCTCGTAAGAGACTCGTAGATTGATCAAATCATCAATACGAAGAATCAATCACAATACAGATTACTCGTTTAAGATAAAGCAACAAATGTTTATTTATCTGTCTGCCTGATCTTAACACTTGAGATTGAGTGTAAACTAAAAAAAGGTAGCTACTGTTTACAATGTTTGTAATTCGATTTGTATTGTCAGAAGTGTTAATCCTTTTGTTAGGAAAAGGATTGTTTGGACAACAGCAAAAAAAAAATTTGAAATCTTCTATATGATCACAATCTTTAAAATTTTCTTCGAACCCAAATGTTTCAACTTTGTTGTGAGGCTTAGAATGCTTTCTCAAGTTAACAACATTTTCCTTATTAAAATATTTATAAGCAAATCTTTACCTACATTTTAAATTCAAAATATTCTTGACTTGGTTTGATTTCACCAATTTCGCCTTCATTCGGCTTTCGATTCAGCCTCTTAAAACCTCCTACGTCGCTTTGTTAATATTACCGGACTAATAAATCCAATTTAAATGTATCTCCAGTTACTGACATAACATATGTAAATTCATACGTCTTTATCTTAAGAATCACAAATGCAGAATGCCGATCGATGCGATCGTTTAAAAAGAAAAAAGCATCCAGTCCAGTTCGAAATTCAAACGGGTGGCCGTCGTCCGCGGAATCATTATTCTAAATACGAAAATTAACTTCATTCCCATAATTTAAATATCAACTGCCGGTACTCTGCGATAAATTATCCGGGGCATCTTTCTCTTTCATTGTGATCATCCTGCTCTAATGGACGAAAGATGTCAATTGCTAAGTTATTCGTTCTGTTGACGAATTCAATTTATTGGTTTCTTTGCTCGCTCGTAGAGATGAAGCCGATTTCTTGTTTCCCACGATTGTTGTTGCGTTTTGCTGCGTAATTATGCTGTTTGTTATAAATTATATAAATTGTTGTTAGAATAATTGATTGAGATCATATAAATTATTTAATTACCTTCGTTTCAGAGTTTTTGATTATTGGTTTAATGAATTGTTGAAGACTTTCAGAAATGTGTGCTGTATATCGTCCATGGTCCTGTCCATATCTTATTTTTAATCTTTTATTTATTTCAAAATAATGTATTCTATTAAAGTTATTGATATGTGATAGGTATAATAAAGTTAGAATATCTAGAAATCATTTTTCAAAAAATCTAATTAAACTCACCTTATTTTTTTATATCCATTACGAACTCGAACTCTCGTCTGACATCACAAGGTGTATAAAGACGACATTACCATCCCCGTACCGACGTTGAAGCAATAATTCCAGGCAAGGATCAAGATTGAAGGTTCCGCTTGTAAATGCGATGCTTCGATATTCTCTTAATGAAGACATATTGAATCGCTAAGCGGCAACGGACAAGATATAGGCAATGTTTAAATTGACATGCGGTTCTTTTATGTAGCTTCCGCTCGATTCGGAAAAGTGAATAGCGAATAAATCGACGGTCGAATCGATTCCTACAGGTCTGGGAGCGAAGTAAAAACATAGAATGTACCACCTGCTTCTGTTTCTATGCAGATTGTAAATATCAGTCAAGTATAGCCTTTAACTAGATTGAGAAGATCAGTTAACAATCTGTTATTATTAAGTTCTGCTTATCGCCAATACGGTATAAGGCATAAGTTATAAGGTAGCTTTATTACCATCAAATATTTAACCACATATCAGTGGTAAGATTCGAAATCTAATAGTTGGTTGGTCTATAAAAGGCTCTATCTTCTCTGTAAGGAATTCACACATTATCTTTGTTTTAATTTAATCAATTTCTTTAATTCGCAGTGTAAATTAGTCAGCTGTAGTGTTGTCTTCAACATTGTATTCTGCTGGATTATTTAGGTTTAATTGTCATTCATCTTGTTTGTTAGTCATCATATTGTAATTTGACAATACTGCTGCTCTTAGTTTTGTAGTAGATCAAAATCAGATATAATAACGATAGTTGATAATTAATTCACTAAAACTTTAAAATGAATGAATAAAATCCAAGAGAAACATTTTAAACAAACCAATCCATCTAAACAACCCTTTTGTATACCTAAATATTCAATGAACATACGAGGCAATGGCAAACACAACCAATAAAATATTAACAAGAACAAAATAACAGAAACAATTTCAATTAAAAAACTGACAAAGGACACGCGAACCCACATCAATTAGCGGATACTGTTGGAAAAACAACGGGACCTTTAATGTTTTATTTCACTCAGGCCGGAAAAAGTTAACTTAGATTTTTAAAGTTTGTTCAGAAGTTACACCCGCCGTGTCCCGTCTACCCTGATAAAGTAATTTTACGATTTCCTAATTCACACTTTTGAGGACGGTTTTTAAAAAGTCGAAAGGTTTTCTACCTTTAAACGTAATTGGGATCGCGTTAGCAACTTTCCCTAGACCATTTTAATTTTTAATGCCAACGCATATCCCCTTTCTGCCAACTTATTCTATTTGTACTTTCATTATGTTTAGCCCAGTGTAAATGTATTTTTTTGTCGTAATGAGAGTAATAATTTTCGTTTCTTTGAGCAACTACATTTATATTTGAGACCACATAAAGGAGTCCAGTTTCATGTAAGGAGGGTTCTATTGTGTGTTGCGACAAAAACCGTGTTCCTCAACTTCTTGCTTTCAAATAAGAACAAACGTGTCATCGACGAAATGACGCGTGTCGACCAATCGGGCGCGACGGCCGCCGTCGTTGGTGACGTCACGTGTTTGCCGGCCAATCCGAGTGGCCCGTCGCCTCCGGTCAACTTGGACTAATTGCCCATGTGTGCCGCAACGCTAGTTTTTGAGAAGAAATCGTGCGCGTGAGTCGCGACGCACACACGTGCAATACCAATTAAGATTACACATATCTTGAAACGCTTCCTCGACTCAAGTTTCCGTTACGGGTTCTAAAGGGCATTGAGGGCTGATGATTTTTCGTCCTTACATACCTAGAATGTTTTTAATTTAAATAATGGGTTTAGTTACTCACACACATCTAAGTAATTGGTTATTAAAATGTAATAAATCAAGAAGTACATGAAATATTCTTCGCTCGTCTAGGCTTTAAAAAATTTGATTGTATGAAAATTAATACCTAGTTATGATATTCACGTGTGATATTGTGGCCGAGAAAGAAAACGTCACTAAATGTGATGTAGCTTAACAATGACAGAACATTTTGCTAAATCTCATAACTTTCTAATAAAATTTCACAGCTGTAGACCAATCTGACCATTCCATTAGGGTTATAGTAAGGCATGGGAATGAAACATTTCTTCTCATAATGAGTAATTAAATTAATGCTAACTGGTGGGCAGTGGGAATTGAAGATAAGCGGACAATGGTGAAGGCATGAGGCCATAACAGTTTCTAATGTTTGCTATAGACTTCAATTTTGGCAAGAATATTCTCTGTTAATAAATAAAATACGTCTCTTGAAAATCCGTGATCTGATCAACAAATGACTAAATGAAAATAAAGGAATTATGATTGAATTATTTGTGCTAAACTACGTAGATGCTATCAATGAATGTTATTTGAGAATGAAATTAATAATATTCTTCTCTATATAATTTTTATTAACACCAGAACCATTAATTTTATTAATTTATCTCATGCTAATTACACTCTTTTATTTTTATCCAGTTTATTGCAAAAGCTTCGTTATTGAAGTATCACGAAGATTCAACCGTGATTTTTAATTCACTTACCTTTTATTAAAATAAAATTATTTCTTCTTCCTGAGAGCAAGGAAAAAGAAATAATTTTATTTTAATAAAAGGTATTTTTGTCATATTATTAAATCTAAGTATAGTAAGTATAAGTACAACAGATAACTAACTCAAATCAGTGTTCGTATTAAAACTTATCAATCTGAAATCATTTCCAATGTCATTGAAATATTATAATAAATCAATTTGTAATATCTTCCTAATCTTAATGAATTAAATTCTTATATATGTATATTATTATTATATCTTTAAAGATAGTTATTCAATTCAGTATACATCGAAAATATTAAACAGTATGGAGTTCATACTGTATGGACTGATAAGCTTTAGTAAATCAATGCTTTAAGACTACAAAGCATTTTTCTTTTAAGAAAAATATTGGCTTGGATAGCCGTTAGGTCAACATAGTCACAAGACAGAAAATTTTATGGTTCCTCTCATAATAATACTGACCTCAAGGCATAGATTAAGGTTATATCTGGTGTGTAATTACCTATCCTCACGTCAATAACTAGTTATCACACATAGTTGTCAAAATGACCTCAATTATAAATTTTACGTGCATCTGACAGATTGTTTTTATATAACATTGTTTGTTTAATGGTCATTTCAATAACCATTTCAATTTTATCGCTTTCCCGATCGTGATTGGGCTATAAATCTTTATCTGCTTTTTCTCTTCTTTGTTAACCGACTTCAATAATGGAACAGTTTTTAATTATATGTGACTTTTTTTTACTTTTCTTCTTTATTTTCGTTTTTTTTTTTCAATTATTTGGATCAAAAAATGTTATTGCAGTTTTATCATGGCATTTTTAACTATATAGAAAATTTCTTGACTTCAATAACGGAACAGTTTTTAATTATATGTGACTTTTTTCCTTTTCTTCTTTTTTGTTTTTTTTTTTCACTTTTTTTGATTAAAAAATGTTATTGCAGTTTTATCATGGCATTTTTAACTATATAGAAAATTTCTTGCAAAACCTATCTTTTTCCTACAATATTATTTTTTTCTTGTATCTAGTCTTTTTCACCAGCGTCTTCATTGACAAGAGGATGAATATTTAAATCAGTCTCTCGGACATCTTTTCATGTCCCCTTTCGGACAAGATGACCACGTCTCATGTCAACATTGACACACTGGCTGGCATTAAGTAGCTCGTTCCCGCATGAATAGCGCGCAGATGGGACACTGCGTCTGTTTGTTTTGATTTTTTAGACGATATACTCGGTGGTGGCTACTGAGTTACTACTTTTTTGTTACTTTGAACATTTTTTTTATTACAGAGAATATTTTGGTTGACAGTTTTTTTTTCATGACGAATTAATTTTCGATTTTTTTTTTATAAAAATGTAAATTGGATTTATGATCTTAAAATGTTTTCCAAATATTTGGATAATAATTTCGTTTAAACAAATAAAATTTATTTTCGATTTTTATTGTGAATGAACTTACCTTGCGCGATGCGTACAGCTGGCATCTTAATTCTCATCTTGATTTGGTCACCTATTTTTAGATCTTCAACAACTCCTTTTATCGCCAGAATTATTTATCTTAATATCTTCTCTATGGATGACAGTTCTATATTTCACTTCACACGAGCCGCCGGTCAAGCGGCTGATAGCAGTTTCTAAAACGCTGATAAAATCCCGCTCATCACAAACCCGTCAAAAGTCCGACGGAAAACAACAACAACATTTTTAGTCATCTTCTTAATTTCTTCATTTTCACTTCTCACAATATCTTCTATTACTTTTTCCTTTTCATTATTTCTTCCAAAAACACATCGGCGGGCCAAATTTTCACTTGCCAAATTTCAATGGTCATACAAGGCTTATCAAATCTCGATTCCGTATCTAATCTATCGGCTAGTGGTCTTGCGATTTGGCAAACTCAGCTGGTCACTCCGAAATTTTATTAAATTTAAAAAACTTCTGCACTGTACAGTTTATTTTTAAAATCACTGTCCGTATGTATTAAATTTGTCCCAAATTTATTTTTAAATTAGAATATTATCATTCGAATTTGAAAATGTTTTGTGTTTATGGT
>JAEMBS010000492.1:0-25000 GCA_018467065.1 Ephestia elutella
GAATATACTAAACGGTCGAGTCATTGACTTCAAATAGGAAACTTGATTTCGCCTCGGATGTTGCCCTGGCCTGTATTCATTTAGATACAATACAAGTATGTACATTCGGAGACAAAGTTTATCTACGCACTTTTGAACTGTAGTTCATATCTTCTTTTTAGGGTTCCGCACCTCGAAAAAGGTAGAAACGGAGCCCTTATAGACCCTCTTTTTGCGATATTTAGTAAAGTTTCTGATATTGAAAGACGCTTTATTCACTGCAATTTTACCTTTCACCAGAGATGGAAATCTTTCTCCGCGTTTCTTGTCAATTTACTAAAGCTCCATTATTAAGCGTAGGATTAGAATTAATTAGACACAAGAAGCTATATCCTTGATCCTTGCGCATCAAGAAACTCCATAACGACCTATTTAGTCTAATTATCTACAGGAACAAGAAACGGGTAGTGAAATCTGAAATCGCACTAATTACATGCCCCGGCGCTTCCTTTGCTAATTGTCTGTACAGTCCACTGGATGTCAAGTTAACTACATCATCATCTATGTGGCGGTAATAGCGGTCAATTTGTAATGTGAGTTTAGGATCGATGTGGTGTTGTCGGTATGTTGTTGAGAGAGTTTAATTTGGTTACTTGAAGTCAGTATCTTAATCGGTGGAAGACAAAACGTAGTGTTATTTTATGACAACGGTCAACCATTAGCGAAAATATAATATGGCAAAGTTCAGTCAATGTCATGATAAGTAAATTTTCTTCGCCAAACATTCATTTCGATCGGGAACAGGCAAAGGTCTACTTGCAAGATTTGTGAAAATAAATAAAAAGTTTTAGTATATTTTCAAAGCTTTTTTTTATCTCTATTAGTAAAAGAGGAAGTTGATGTACAATTTGTCCTATAAATGCAGGGGCGGAACCGCTGAACGTAGAAATTATTCCAGGATCTTTATGAAGCGTAAACGAGCTAAGAACTGAACTTTGGAAAACTAAATTTACGCGAGTGAAGCTAATTGCATCTAGGTCGGTACACTTAGTAGTTCAATTTAAAAAATATAACAGGATATTTTTTTTTTAATTGGAATAAAATAATTCAGTCTAGTACAAATTTTAGTTTAACTCCATTGTAATTATTTTAGTAAATGACACATTACTATGATATTCCTATTCTGTATATACTAATAAGTTTTGTTTTTGTTTCAGGTAATTACAATATCCACAATATTATCATATATTGCCTTAAGATCAGGTATGTACTTTGATGGCTCAGTGACCCAAAGTG
This sequence comes from Ephestia elutella, assembly GCA_018467065.1. Taxonomy (NCBI): domain Eukaryota; kingdom Metazoa; phylum Arthropoda; class Insecta; order Lepidoptera; family Pyralidae; genus Ephestia; species Ephestia elutella. Next base: position 1,276 of record JAEMBS010000492.1, read on the forward strand.
GAGGCAAAAATGTTATGTCAAAAATAATATCAGGAAACATAACGTAATATTGCAGATGATTATAAATAAATGGACAAAGTAAATATTAACGTTGGCTGTTTTAACACAACAAGTTCGCCTGAACAGTTGTCAACAATAAAGAAAATTCTTGGGAGTCGAAAAAATATCCTTATTTTTAGCAAAGAATACGGAGGAAAAAAATTTGACAAATTACAACCTACGGAGCTTATTTATAACTGTCAAAACTTTTGACCTTTTGATAGAAGGAAGTATTTTTGCAAAATAAACAATAACACGTTTCAAGGCTCTAAAAACCTTCATTTCCCCGAAACAGGAGGAAATCTGACTTACGTTGTTTGCTCTGAAACCAAAAATTTTCATATCAAATAGAACAAGGCTGATAAACAATCATGCAACCTTAAATTAGACCTTATCTGTGTTTAACTAAGAATTATTTTAAATAACAAAGCAAATGAATAATTTCTCGTTAAAATTTGATTTTTATCCTAAGTGAATAGAGTTTGTTTTTGATAGATAACACAAAATGGATATTACGTGGATGGACAAGGTATCCAAATAAGGCTACTTAAGACGGATTCCTTGTAGACTTATTATGCGCGGGGCTACGTCGATTTAGTATTGAATAATAATGCCTCCTTCGCATGCAGGTAGCACACTGTTGCAGTCGACTACACAATGTGGGCTAAAAATAAATTAAATTAATCTAATCTTTGTGTGCACTTGTAAAATATAATTATTTGTGAGATAAGCTGATGACTACTATAATACACGCAATTACACATAGTTGAGTAAATCACTGCACTTCCGCATAAACATAATTATATTGGACTCATAAATGGTTACTTTTTTAACTTTTATATTTTTTATATATATATTTTATATTATCTTGCATATAATTTTATCAAAATTGGTTCAATTCATTCTTATCTTTCTTTAATAAAAAGGAGTGCACATAATAAAATAGATGACGTAGACGTTAAGGAGTCTAGTCATTTTTTAAAAATGTTAAGTTCACAGAGTTGTTTGTTTAATTTAAAAATAATAATAAAATGCGCAGATTTAAAACATGAATTTAAATATAATAACCGCTACTGCATTAGTTTGTATACATTGTACATCGTAGACCAATCATGGGAAATGTTTACCCCGCTCGCGCTGTTTGCGATGCTAACAAACTTGTATTTTTATTTCAAACTGACTGCGCCCTGGGGTTCCGCTCCCGTGGGAATTTTAGGACAGATAGCTGTTAATCCAGGGTATATTCTACCCGTGTACCAAATTTCATCAAAATCTGTCGAGTAGAATTTGCGTGATTGACTAACAAACATCCACTGACACTCACACATCCAAACTTTTGCAATTATTATTTTACTAGAATAGATGACAAAGCTTTTTTTTAAATCTAAACTAGTTCTTTAGGTTTAGATTCTTTGAAATGAGTCTTTCAAAACATTTGAGGAAGATGTTGCTTCATAGAAACCAGTCAGTTTGACAAATGTATTTTTTGTCTCATCGTTTCCTCTGCTAAAACAAGTTTTTACTGATGGATTGTGTCTTGTGGTAGGTTTGTTTACGTTTATATTATAGACATATTGTTTTTATTATTATACTGACTGGTGCCAAGCCGAGTAAAAGCTTTGTAATAGTCACTACTTATAGGATATTCGAGTTCGTTAACCAATCTGACTTGTATGGTAGTTTTCATATAACATCGGTTGCTTCCGGCGAAGAAAAACATCGTGAGGAAACCTGTGCACTAGATGAAGATTTATCAGCTAGTGTATAAAATGGACTGACAATTAAAAATTGCAAATGAAGTCTTTGCAAGTGTTACATTCCACATAATGACATCGTCGACTGACCCCTCTAGTCCCCACCCCCACTGTCATCTACCATGTTGACGGTTACGTTTTTAACGCAATATGTTTACACTGTATAAGAAAACATCTTGGGTTGGTGGTCCCCTCATGATGTAACAATATGCATTCCGTAACTAGCTGTATGTGGCTTTCCAATTAATAGCAAAGCAATGTCGTATTTTGCAGTTAAAAAGAGCTGAAAACTGGCCTACTTTAACAAAAAACTCATGTTTTTTACTCAATCATGTCTCTACTACTGCGCGCTGGGCGGATTTTGATGGCTAGGATAGGGATGTAGATTATACTTTTTCCAGGATAAAAAGTTCCCTTTTGATTAAGAATATCCACAAGAAGTAGAAAGTTTACTTATAAATTTAATTGAAAATATTGTTCTTACGCATCTTATACACTTTTGGGCTTGCCAATACATAATTATTACTCTAATCGCGTGGTGGAATCGATGTGAATTAGACAAAGTGCGATCAATACAGGCATGATGTCACGATGTCCAAGGTTTTATTCTAAAACCCTAATCACGAGGTGGCGAACTTTTAACAAAAACAGTTAACAGAAACCTGACAATCCGGTATTGGCTGGTTCGACGGGAAGTAGGAAACAGAATGTTAGCGCTGGATATTACCACATTATGTACAAATCACATTTATATACTTTGCCGGAAATAACTTGCCAATATACATATAAGTAAACGAAATAATATCATAAGTAAATAAAATAATACCCGTAAGTAAAATTCGAAGCAAATCTTTCTTATATCATACAAACATGCAAATTATAAATAAATGCATGGTCATATTTTATTTAAAAAATCCGAGGCGTGAAAATTTCGGGATGATAAGATGTTATTCGAGGATATAAATGTATCGAAATCAAACATAGGTATACAAACATGTAACGCGGCTACGCGTTCATCCTCTTTGGATCTGTTATACGTGCGCTGGCACATAGGTACATACTTATTTCACCTGTCATAAAATTTAAACTGTATTCATTCATATTCGATTCTGCATTTTTGGTTGTCATTCTTGGTCTCGTATCTACCGATATATATTACTTTATTTGTGAAGCTATTTTAAAATATTATTAATCTTATCGGGTCTTATGTTTTACCAATAAAATTAATATTCAACGACCCCGAGGTTTATTATTATTTAAGAGTCTCCTCTGCAATAAACTGTCGCAATCATTATTTGATGGGATAATATGGGTGGGATTCCATCTCGTATCAAACGCTTATTGAATGTATTTACCAAAATTCTCATAATAACCAGTCTATATATCTTTTGTCCATCTAATTAATTAAAAAGTTTAAAAGTTTAACTTTTTGGGTTTGGAAAACTTCTAATTTGTTAAAGTTTATGTAACATCGCAAAATTAAGACGGAAGGCAAGGACCTGTAGTAATAAATTCGATAAACTCTCTTATGTCAGTGGGACACGTTATCTAAGTGAGTGTAAGTAAATGCATAAGTGAGTTAAGTATGCATTTGTCAGTAATGCATAAAAATTGTCTTGCTGTTACGTTGCGGTTACGCAAGTTAAGTTTCCGACTATTGTGTTATGTCATTAACTTTTGTTACGGCTGTGTTGTTTCCGATGTAATTTGATTTTATCGTTGTTTGGGTGTGAAGGCTTTGTGAGGGATATACAATACTAGCGCACCACCCCGGCATCGCACAGGAGGTATATACATAAATTGTAGCCTATGTCACTTGGGTATAATGTAGCTTTCTAATGGTAAAAGAATTTTTGAAATCGGTTCAGTAGATTTTAAGATTACCACATACAATCAAACTCACAAACACTTCCTCTTTATAATTTTAAAATATGAAGTATGATTTAAATTTTTATCCATGACCTGAAAAAATAATAATATTCCGCTGCCCTTCTCCGCGGTTCCCGTGTAGTGTAGCACTTATTTTTTTCACATCTTTCAGAGAAGGAGAACTTCCATACTTTCAGAGAATTTATATTGTAGTTTAAGATTTAAAAAGGTACTTATTTATACCATTACCGCTTTGTTAGAATTAAATTTTTACTCGAACTTGTTTATAAAGTCACAACTAACTAAAAATGACAACTATTCAGTATGAGTAGCCTTCCAGGAAGTCATAGTCACATAGTGATCATATGGTCAAACTCTTCCGTATTCGACGCTAATAAAAACCGAAACAATTAAAATTTTTATTTGTACGTAGAATTAGAATTGTATTGAACATAGAACAAGGACGTTTTGCCATAACCACATACTGGTCGCATCTTATACAGCCATTCCGACTCGAAAATAATAAGAAGAAGGACTTTTTTAATAGATCTGTAAAAAAGTGTTTCTATTTTTTTTTTTAAATAAAATATTAGTTGTAAAAGTTTATCAACTTGTTTGTTAATGATTTCGCAGAAATTTTGCATAAATAAATGAGTCCACTGCTGGACAATGGGTCTTGTAGATTTCCACATAGGTTGGAAAAGATATGACTCCAGGGTATTCCTCGATGTTGACATATAAAATAATTATGACAAGCTATTTAACTTTATAACAATTTATTATCTACCTTGTGAAAATTATTATCGCTAGCCATCTTTAACAAGTCTATTGTTCCAAAAACCCGGTCTGGGCCAACACGTACATTGCTAGTTTTGCCTCGTGTCAACGTATCTCTCACGTTTAAACTAAGCAATGTACTTTGCGTTGGCCCAATGTGAACAGCGGGCTTCACGCCCTGCAATTTATTCGCCCACATTTTCGTAGTTTCCTGCAATTTGGATGCCCCGTCTCTTTCTAACAACAGTTATTTTATATCTAACTATCTGTGCATCTCGCTCAGCATCGACGAGCAAAATTATAAAAATGGATTTGTGGAGCAAGTCGTGAGACGTAAGAAAGCACTGCTATAATAATTGTCTGTCTGTCTATTGTTAAATTAAGTGTACATAATTGTTGTGTAAGGTCTTAATGATGATGTACTTTTTATCTCTTTTCTAAGTCTCAATAAAATTGTACTCAGCAGCGTGAGCCATCTCACTTTTGTAGGAGATAAACAGACTTTTATCTGTAGTATTTTTATCACTGCCAGTATTAGCAAATAAATACATACACATTTATTCTCTAGTAGTCTGTCCCTCAGCTTCAATATAAATTTTAATCATTTAGATAATAGTAGATCGGCAAATGTAAAAAAAAAGTCTTCTAGAAATCGTTTCTCGTTCATTAGTCTCGGATATGGGTAAATTTGGTACTATAAGTTATTCTGAGTGGTTATATGGATGTAATACATACTTATACAAATCAGGGGTCGCTAGTATTTTATAATAACGTGATAATATATTTCAAAAGTGGTATTTCGCGGTAAAGTGTGCAGACTCTGAGAGAGAAAGTTGCGTACAGTCTCGCGCAGTGTAATGTGACCCACTTGCTGAAAAATAGGCCCTCAGCCACGTCTTCATTAGGGTAAACCTGACCAACAGCTCGTATAGTGCGCCTATTTTATTAGGTTATAAAGTATAGTGAACCTATCAAGTCGAATTAATCATCAATCAGATAATAAATTATTAGATATACTTATTTCACAGTGATTATGTAAATTAAAAAACATTTTATTTTGTGTGAGCACAATATAAATATTCATAAAAAAATCAACAAACTATATTTTTTAATGAAATCTGATATTGATTTTGTTTACTAACAACATGATTATCCGGATTATCTAGTTTTATCTGAAAATTGCGACGCTCAAATATTATCTCAATCAAGATGATCTCACTTACACAAGTTTGTGTTTGTATGTTTACGAATATTTTAACATGTATCATCAGTATCATCACACTTGTTTTCCATGGGAGGTACTTGTTATCAAGATGTTTACAGATAGTGTGAAGTGCGGACAAAAGCTAGAGTAATCTTCGAAACAAGAACTTATTAAAATTCTCATGAAAAATGGTTTTTCACCTACAATATCGACTCCGCTACTTAATGTCTAAGAATGAAACGTCGATGGATGTTAGTTCTAGTAGCTAGCGAGTACGATATACGTTAGTTCAAAATTATTCTAACTCTACGTTTTTCAGTGCTAAAATACCTAATGTTGAAGTATGCGAGTACGATGTATGTTAGTTCTAAAATATCCGAGTTCTACGTATTCCAATGTACTACGTAGAACTCGGATATCTAAAGTATACGAGAGCGAAGTTATCTTTTGCACTGTATGTTTTATATGAACCTAGCTGAGCCTCTGGGCTCCACTCCCTTTGGAAATGTGGAAAAATAGTACCGCAGATGGCGGCACGAGCACATGCAGTAAACAAACCAACCTTTGCCATGCTGCATCGATCAAGTCAATGTAATTTGTCGTTCTTTGAAAAACTTTTCATTGTCAATATTAGAATACTAGTTTAGTAAATAATATCTCGATGAGTTTACTCCTTATGCTATTAATAACATCGCGTTATTATTTATTCATAAAAACAGTACATTATATACATGATACAAACTTTCAAGATCAAACTATCTCAACGGCATGCAAATTTAGGTTTATTAGAGTCATAAGAAATCAAATTACAAGTTTAGCTTCAATCGAATCACATAACAAACTTCTGGCCTAGATCCAACGCAGCTTTCCACTTCCTCACTCAGCTTCCTGCCTTCGGACGAGCTTCGAATATCAAAAGTTTCCTTGTAACGTGAGGCTATAGGAAGGCTGTATAAAGGCTGTATAAGCAAGGTCGCCCGGTTTTATTTTGGATATGCGAAACGAAAGACCTTTCCTTGTCGAGACTGCAATTTCTTGCTGCGTCAATGCTATATGAGTATTTTGATGACTTGCTCGTCCGTAGACTTCTTTCTTATTGGGTGAAGGTCAGTCGATCCTTACATCCTGGAGTTAAATTGAAACCAGGAGCAAAAATAGTGTAGGCGTGGGCTAGGTCCATAAGTCAATTCACATAAAAATTACCAAGATTTGGTAAATCTTTTATTCTTTGGGTGTCGAATCATTTATGACATTTTATTTTTTCTTTGTCTATGGTGTCGATGCTCTTTTTCAACGATTTCTATGACTAATGTCGCGTCACGTAAATTGTGAATCTTAATTTAAGAATGTCAAAATACTTATCTTCTTCACTTAATAATGTACAAACAATAAACAATCTTACTTATTTAAAAAAATTGAATGGTATTAAGAAAACTGTTAGGACTGCTGTTTTTATAGTGAAAGAAAATATTTTTGAGACTTAAAGTGACGTTGAAGTGTTTTCTTGAACCCTCCTATTAGGTTTAATAACAGCAGACAGCGAAAACTTTATACAGTAAACAATAATAAATATCATTGCGATAATAAATTCAACACATGAAAAATTCATCGGGTTGTAAATCGGCTCTCTAAAGAGCCACTCCAGAGAGCCACAAAGTATAGTCTACAGCACATCAGCCTCAACAAATTCATTAAAAATTCACTCCTATTACCACGGCATAGAGCTCCATGCGGGGTTACATGACATGCTGTTGACTGTACCAATCAGAGGCTCTCTAGAGAGTCACAAAGTTACTGGTGGTGTAGAATTAGAGGTATTTTTAGAGTAAGTACAGTCAACAGCACATCAACCTACTCAAATTCATTGCAAATTCGACTCTGCGGCCGCGGCATAAGAGATCATGCAGGGTAACTTGAGGTGCGGTCGACTGTACAGCCCAATGCATATCAAGTTACTCTACATGGACCTCTATGCGGTGGTAATAAAGACGGATTTGCAATGTGGGTAGGTTGATGATTTTGACTGTACGTGAACTGCGTCCCTGAGGTAATTTAGCAGCCCTGACTGCCTCTGACCATTCGATGCCTTGATCTTCGTTAGGACTGCTGGAAATTCGAATAAGTTTTCTAAACTTTACATAAAAAAGAAATGAGATAACTTTATAGATTTATTTTCTTGTATCGCAAAATGTGTAGCATCAACTCGCCATCATAGTGTGTCATATTTTTTATCTCGTGACTTGCTATAGCTCTGTTATTATTGAATTTGCCATAATAATCAGAATACATTTGATTTTTTTTTGCAGAGACTATATTTCCTGTTATCAGAAATTTGTTTTGTCCTTTCGATATTGCAAGTAACTTCTCCAAACTAAAGTAATCAAAGAAAAACGAATCGATCAATCAAATAATTCGTGAAGCAAGTCATAAATTGTTCACAAAAGGTTTTGAAAGAATTTTATCCAATCCAAATAATCCTCAGTGATTAATAACTTTAACTTTTAAATACTTTTCGACTTCTTTCGGAGTTCTGAGTATTAAAAGGTCGTTCGCCCCCCATTAATGAGTGTTCCCACACTAATAGGGGACCGGCCTAGGTATGAGAATTGTTAAAATATGTAATTTTATGATAGAATACATATAATTAAACATATTTTGCGACTTTTCAGCACCAGTTTATTCTCCAGAGCTAATTTATTCGAGTTCAAACTTTTAGGGAAAGTCCATTTTCTACGCGTGACGTCATATGAATGTACGTTTAGTTAGGGGCGTTTTGGTATCGTTCAAAAATCGCTTGAAAATGTGAATTGTTTTTGGCTATATCTTGGAAAATACTTTGGTTATGGATGTGATTCTTTTACGGATGATTCTATTAATGTGAGATATTTCAAAGAAGCATCAAAAAAAAGTAGTCCGGTCCAAGCATTATCAAGTAGGAATCTGCGAATGAACGAGACTAGGAGGTCGACGACCCAATACCTATTTCGTTTTACGGCTCCTTTTATAGGACTAATAAAATAAACAGTTGTATTTGCAATCATCGACTAATACTGTCTTCGCTAGCCCTTTTCCCTTTTTGTTGTTTTAAATAAGTAGTTTGTTTTTTATTATTTACATGGTACAATATATAATAAAAGAAAATCAAGTACGAAGAGATAGGTGAGCTCTAAGAATTTTTGGAAATTATATTAATTAGGGGTGAAATTTCAAATATTAGAAATTCCCTTTCAGTTGAGGCCGGCGCTAGTGAAGCCCCAAATTTCTGAATTATTTTTGTTATAAATACAAAAAATTGGCTAGGAAGCGCCACAAGCTTGTAACAACTTGTCGTACAATCAAGGGCATATAAACCTGAATGAGATAGAATTCGATGATGTAGAGGGTCAGGCTTATCTACCCCCGACTGTACATTTATCAAGTTGTTGTTATATCACTTCAATAATTACTTGCTTCTTTATTTTAAAACTCGGCAAAACAAGATCATGGATATGAAAGCAGTCAAGTACTAAAAGTCATTTACTAGCAATGCAGCTTTTACTTTGTTGACAAGAAGACCACCACGTTGTGTTGCTTTATTTACAAAAGCTAAGGCAAAACGTTCAGCGTGAACTAAACGAGAACTTAGCTCGCATAGCTGAGCAAGGATGGAATTACATGTGCGACCAATGCAAACTATACCAACTAAACTATATCTTAAACTATCATAGGCAGTGCTCTCAGGAATTGTTCGCAGAACCTGCCGCAGAATTTTACCACCATACCACCCGTCATAAGTTGAAGTTTCATCCAAACCATCTGGATAACTGGTTGTCAACCACCGTACGTTTTAAAAAACTCTTCTTGCCACGAACAACCAATCTGTGGAATCTTCCTGCGGCGGTGTTTCCGAACCGATACGACATTGGAACCTTCAAAAAACGAGTATACCTACGTCTTCTTGAAAGGCCGGCAAATGTTTTACTCCTGGTATTGATGGCACGACAGACGGTCAGATGAACAATTTGTTAAAATGATTTTGATGTTTTTTAATTGATTAATTTTATGTAACTACGTGGTGATTAAATATTTACCACGTGTATATTAATCGTATTTCGTCACCTGATAAAACAAGATATCAATCAAGAAGAGCTGTTATGTTCGGATCCACGCAAAAAATATTTACCGAGATTATCTCCTCACGTGCTAAACTGTTTGCTTCATTATTCTTTTACGTACTATGTTGTATGCGGTTCGACATGTATGACGACACGATATTATGATATTATTCAAACATAAATATTGGAAGCAATCGTTGACTAATCAAAGAATTTATATTGTAAAATTATTTAAATTTCAAACAACATTGTTCTAAAAATAGTAAAATACGAAAAATATATAATAATTTTTTTTCAGAGCTGGAATGACCTTTCAAGGAAATTTCTGATTTTATTAAGAATTAACTTAATAACTAAACAAAACTATTAGTTTTTTCGAGATTCTTTTAAAATATGCGGGCAAAATTTTAGCTCTTTTGTTAACTGGGAAGTGAGTCAAATAGCAATATAACATACAAAATTGATGACAAACCGACAGATGAACAAAAAATGTTTTCATATATTAATTTTATATTCGACGACTTCAACTGTTTTAAGTATTTTGTATTGAAGAGCTACCTACCTAGCTAGCTACTAAATAAAATGTTTGTATAGAATGGATCGATCAAATCTGCCTCGCAAGAACGGTGGTTCACCTCGCCAACCCACGCCCGGAACAATAACACACCATTGTCAGTATTGTCACTATCTTGACTGATATTTCAACCGATTTTTGTCATAATTTTGATACAAAGAAATATAACAATCAATATTTCTTATGATTTTAGCGTAAAGAAGAATCAGCTAGCATATGATGTTAAAACAACATAAAGTTTTTCGAAAGTAATGTTATTTTTTTACTTAGTTCTTCGTCAAGACACGTCCAGTCCACGTACAATCGTCAAGCTGCTTAAAGGCATCTGACTTGAAGTGGCAATATTACATAAAGGTTTCATCGCGATGTTTTCCTTCACCAAAAGCTGTTTGTAGTCGTTAAACAAAGAGTTTCAATCCATTTGGTAATTTCTATTTGGCGTCCATCGAATCTATACGCCACGGCTTAGCTTTGAGTTTACGTTGGCCCATGTAATGGCATTTTGTGTTTCTTCTTCATGTAGTGCCTCTCCATTACTGAATGTTAGCATTCGTTAAACTCCTTTCTATTCATCGCCAAGCGAAACAGCTCTTCAACCCTGATGATTCCAGTCCACACCAATATGTTTTTCAGCCATGATTTTTACGCTCACCAACACGTATTTTGCCGTCTATTTTGTCCATCATAATAATTTTATAATACCAATTATTTATAACATAGGGTGGCAAACGAGCAAGCAGGTCACCTGATGGTTAGCGATCATCGCTGTCAACTGAATGGACAACTGCAATACCACAAGAGCCGTTGCCGGCCTTTTAAGAAGACTCGTTTTTAAAGGTTCCAATGTCGTATCGTTTCGGAAACCGGCGGTGTTTCCGACCGATACGACATAAATCATCTATGCATGTATATTTGCATCTTGTGCTAATTAATATTACTAATGTAGTAGTTGGTTACATAGTCAGACACAAACCACGAAGTAACCAGTGATTGACAGGCCAGTCACCCAAACAAACACACTTTCACTAAGATGCGGTCAACAACCGGGCCCGGTCCGATTGCAGAGTTGCGTCTTACGTTTCTTTGGATCAGACATTCTAATGTTTATCTCCTATACCATGAAGTATTAAAATAATACCAAAAGACTACCGACACGAATAAATGTAATAAATTCACTCGTAATTAAATAAGGTCAATATTACGAGGTGATCGGCCAACTCAAGATCATTCAATTAATACAGCCACTATTTATGCCTCTGAATCTTTATAAATTGGAAGATAATTGGATTTTATATTATTTTGAATATCATTCGATGAGTTATGGCGTCCTCTGATAAAGGCTTGCGAAGGTTTATTGATTTACATAAATATCGTGATAATTTATTTTTAACTGTATTACAAATGATTTCATTTAGATGATGTTTAATCCCGTATTCGTTTCAGAGAATAGTGCGTTAAAATATAACTTTTATGCTATATTATATAATATTTCAAAGTTTTAACCTTTTGTTTTTATGCCGTTTATGATTGGTGTACCTGGTGGCTGCATCTTCCAATCATCGCACATGTCATAAAGCCGGTTACACAATGCGTGTCGCGCAACGCAACTGGGTCGCTTCGCTATGAGTGGACCGCTTATGTAACCGCACCCTTACGACAGATGTTTTGTTTACACCTTTGGGGAAATAAATTTAAATGGCTTTTAGTATGTGATGGAACTCATTTTGATGAAATTAAATGAGATCCATCACATATATATACGACGTATAAGCATAAATATGTATGTAAATTTTATCCCTATTTAGAACTAATTTTTAAAAACGATTTAGATAAGTACTTATAGAAAATTCTTTTATCTTTATGTACGAGTATCGACTATGTATAAAACTGATTTTGAATCGAAGTCGGAAGCAATTCCTCAAAAGATGACAATCATTTTATCAAATATCATCCTTGCAGTCCTTCCCACAGTAGTGGCGTGTACAATTAGCGGTTGTGATGTTATCGCCGGTTTAGATGTGCGAAGTAGGATGTGGTTGTGTGATTACTGAAGTAACAGGAAGCGAGATATAGTCCAAGATGCTGGATAGGATAGTGTGCTCAGAGTGAGGAAAGAATTACGATTGCGTTATAGAATTTTGCTTGTAGAAACTTTGTATTTTTTTCTGTAAATGGTGCAATAAAGAGTTGCTCTACCTATCTATGCGAATCGGTGCACTAAAAGCAATGTCTCGTTTAAAATTTTCTTTTTTATTCCTTTGTTCATGCTGGCATTTAATGCTGAAATGATGACAATTTACAGAGACAGTGTGTAATAAATTCACCCGTGCGGAAAACCCATCCGTTTAGATCTGACAGTTAAACTAACGTCTTCGCCTCGACGGAACTCGGCTTTATAGCTAACCGGCTATCACTAACATAGATATAATACTGGCTGGATAGAAAACTACTATAATTACTTTATATTTTTAAAAAACCCTAGTCCTGACTTAAGCGGCTGAACAGATTTCCCTGGATGAGATAATTGATCTCGATTTAAAATTCTATTCGAAACAAACAGTATATATATAAACGGTAACGGTACGGTTTATAAACAGTATTCGAAACAATTCATCTAATCAGATGAATTGTTTCGAATACTGTTTATTAATGTAATTTCTGTAATACTGTTTAGCTAATCAGCTACAATAATTGATGATTAGATCAAACTAATTAGATGATCTAGATCAATTTTAGTAGTTTCTACTCATTTTAATAGTAGGTACCTAGAAAAATAGCTAAACACTACACCAGTAATGCCAAGTAAATTGTCGGTTTCATTTAACATTTACAAACCACGACCCTCATCAATGAGGAATGCGACGAGAAAGAAATTCCAGTCAAATTCAATCCAACTAATAAAAATAGTGGTCGTCGGCTAATAACACGGACATCTAACAGACGGACATTACAAAGTTAGAAGCATTGCCCATAAAATAAAGTTGCCCATTGCCCATAAACTCGCCCATTACCCGCGAAATGCCCGGTTCGTAAACTCTTGTCGTATCTGTCATATCAGTGACCTTACCGGTACGTAATAAATCCTTAGTTATGTTATAAATGCGACTTAGATTTTTGTCACATCAGGCAAAGAAGTACTTGATGGATTTTGATGTGATTTCCTACACAGATGAGAGTAAAACCTGAGATAACACATCCTAGTGCATTTAATCACGAATTTTACAAGCTTATGTTAGGCTATCGAATTAGGTATTTAATTTCGTCATAATATAGTAGGTATCTAAGCTAGAGGCTGGTAGACAGTTAGACACATTATAATTCCGATACCAAGGTATATGGGTCCGTTGACATAGTGACCCGCAAAAATATGGCGTCGACCACAACCACAACGTTAGACGAAATGATCGTCCATAAAATCTTAAACATGTGAAAATTTTCTTGCGTAGTCATACGGGTCCATATGTATATCTAGATAATTTAAGTTTGTTTGTTTCTATAGTATTATTTTTGAATCATGCTGCAAACAGAAAACAGACATGATCCCTTTTCTATATGTATTTTATACCCCTGCATTTTCTGATCAAAAGGATTCCAAGTAAATGTTTACATAGTGTAAATTTACCTGATCATTTGCGATAGGTGTCAGGTCAGAGAATGTGGATCAAGGATTTGTGCTGCTATTGAAGTTTTTGACTTCTTTTGATGAATGTAGAACTGTTTATTGGTGTATTGTTGATGTTGAAACTGTTTAATAGTTCTTAAAAAAGGATATTAAAGCTCTATATTTCTCAAGTTTCTTATACTACAAATATAATTTATAGGCGATCTCCGCCTCTGTCATTTTCCGTGTAACCTATGGATAGAAAATGTTTTAAATATACAAGCGTTAAACCCAGCTCGATATAGTAAATAAAAAAATATAATTTATTCACCAAATACATAGAATAGGCAAACAAATTAACTAAATGAAAGCTGAAAAGACTTAATTTATTTATATGAAAAGTCATATTTTTTTGTTAAACGCTATAATCTTTGAAATTATAAGTTCGATAGGTTATTATTTTTATTACACATTACACAAATAACAGGATTTATTGAATTGTTCTTAAACGCGCTTCAAATTCTTCAGATTCTCTTGACTGGACATAGGTACAGAATACATTTTTATTCCGAAATTTCCACATGGTCAGTCATAATAAAATGTTGACTAATAATATTATTATTTGTCACGGAAATCGTGATCCTCCAAACATGGCCATCATGACCAAACATGGACAATTTGCACATCTCATTATACATTTGTCGCAAATCCTTATTTGGAGTGTCCATCCATCAAACCAGCTGATTAGATATTCTTAGTAAGTATCTATCTCGGGTTTCTATATATACACTTAATTTTATTAAACTGTAAGTAATATATGGCTGTACACAAGATGAATTAAAAACAATTAATTGTGTGGTTTTTATAGAGCCAATAGAGCCCTTTTTTAGAATTCTTATATTTCTGTTTGTATTTTTGTGGCGCATCACGTCTAACTCAAAATCTTGTAAAATACGTTTGAACTTGAAATGCCGCTTAGAATTTTTTTGGGGCCGCTTAGAACTTGAGATATGAATAATGGTAAATTACCCATAAACAATGTGGCGGGCACAAGCTTGTTTTATAATACATAATATAAATTTAAAAAAGGATGTTCACGATTTTTCAAGCATCGTCACTTAGGGGTTTTAGAGGTCGAATTCAATCAATATCCAATATTTGTCTATGAGGTAGGACAACAGAACATACTGAAAAACTTTTTCCATTATAAAGTTGTATCAAAATAGGTACAATTTTTTTTACCAGATCAAACACTAGTATAAATTGGTATTTTAATAAATTTTATTGGAAAAAGTCTAATAATTCTCCGGTTCCGTGGGAATTTCAGCTTCTATTACATATTAAATAATTTAGCTATCAAACATGAATATTTATAATCAAAGAAGTATGAAGTAGTAGGTATGTTAATCAAGGCCAAGCATTGATTATCGAAATCATCAAATGAGTAACCCTTTATAGTATACAACCTTTCACATTACGTACGGTCAACGCCAAATAATTCATTAATTCATTATTTATTCATTAATTTAATTTTTTCATTCTACCCAACAGAGTTTCTATAGTATTTGATTACCTCTAAAACCATGAAGGCTAACTTGACATGTTGACTGTACGTTACATGAATTACGCTCTTTGCAATTTCCAATCAAATCAGTAAACTGTTGCTTGTAAAACAAGCACAATAAAAATTCGATCAACCCCGGGAGTGACGCAACTGTGTCACGTTTTGGTTATTATTGAAA
Source organism: Ephestia elutella (assembly GCA_018467065.1). NCBI lineage: Eukaryota > Metazoa > Arthropoda > Insecta > Lepidoptera > Pyralidae > Ephestia > Ephestia elutella. The sequence goes on from JAEMBS010000492.1 coordinate 16,930, forward strand.
ACTAAACTGTTCCACACGGTCACGTAAGGCTGGAAATCAATTTCAACAACACAAATACGTAATGAACAATATGTTGGGTAAACAGTGTTAAAGCACATATAATTATGATATTTACTAGGGCAATACAAGGCGTATCGCTTTCTAGTCGCTACTAAACCTATCCCCTAAACCTATCCCGTGGATAATTATGTGTTAATACAGGTCGTATCCTAGGATTTTTTTTATTAAAGATGGGTTCGCTCTATCTTTTTCCTAGCCGTGTACTGAAATTCATGCTAAGTTGAGGCACGTTATAAATATAGGGGTATAACATCTTTATATTGTGGTTAAGGCGTTAACTATTTCGTTTACATTGCGGGTGAAACATAAATTTACGATAAATATAGCCCGATATATGAAGGCAGGTATCTTCAGAAAAATACCCTATAACAGATTAAGATATGTCCGAGCCCGATAGATTAGCCCGAATGAACCCCTCAAACTAATGAATCGCGAAATTGCCAAAAAAATAATACAAATCTTCAACTTGATCACCATTTGATTACCATTCCCGATGGAAAAACAAAAGATGATCGAATTCCGGGAATCACTCTCGGGTCGTTGCCCCGCAGGAACATCCCTATTCTGGGCCAGTGAACCGCGACAGTATTTACTGACACATCTCACTCTTGGCCGAATTGTTTTACAGATGAGTGGAACAGGAAAATGTCTTTAGTACACCACGAAGGGCGTTAAGTATTTACCTTCAATTTAGGAAGTTTTCCTATTGACATAGACTATTTATTTTCTACTTGACTTTTTTTTGACTGAATGATAAAATAACTACTTCGCTACAGTGGAAAGGAAAACAATGAGATTATAGACGCACAAGTAAAAATATATAATTACATCTTCTTATCTCTTATTCAAGGCTGTGGAAACGAAAACGTAAATGAGATAATTTCCACGAGATATTTTCATCGTAAAAAGAAATAAAGTTCGAAATTTTCACATTAATATGAAAAGCTCAAACGTGTAAATTTATTTCTTTCCAGCAACTTTAATAACAAGCAATCATTTAATTTTCTCACGGAAAACATTTTTAATTCTTGAAATTAGAAAGAAAAATGTTTAACAAAATAAGTAAAAATCTTGTATAAAGATAGGCAAGACATGTTTATGATTTGATTGATAAATCTATTTATATAACAAGTACCTACGTATCTTGTCACAATAGCTCGTAGAACCGCCATGCTAAAATTGAATGATGTTTGAAAAAGGGAATATTTATGTGTCATAGCATCAAAAAATAACTGTAAAACCCTTGAACTCAAGTCGTTTTATAGTTGCAATATTATTGAATATAAACAGTTAATAATACAACAATATATAATACCTTTATACAGTAATAAGTAACGTAATAACGTTAACGAAACTTAGAACGATCGTGTCATAAAGCAAATCCGTCAAACATTACGGGTTTGCTTTATGACACGTTCGTTTTAAGTTCGAATTTCACAGAAGACTCGTATCTTGTTGAAGATACCTCCCAATCCTATGATGCCACTATGTCCAAGATCGGAAATATATGAATTAACATATAATATAAACTTCTTTAACAATTTAATTCTCCTTTCCAGGTGAGAGCTGCATAGAAAAGCCGTTGGCAACCCTCTGGCGCAACTACCAGCAGTCCACCAAGCCTGACGTGGTGATGAAGCTCTCCGTCACCAACTCCGGCCTCAAGGGCTTCACCAAAGAACACGGCCTCACTGAGTACTGGTCCCATCGCATCACCTACTGCGCCAGTCCTCCCCACTACCCCAAACTGTTCTGCTGGGTCTACCGCCATGAGGGCAAGAAACTCAAACACGAACTCCGATGCCATGCCGTACTCTGCACCAAAGAAAATATATCAAAGAAAATCACTGAGGAACTACAGATCAAATTGAAGCAAGCGTTAGTCGAATTCAAAAAGGATAGGATCTCTAAACAAAATGCTAGGCTCAGCCTCGCCAACAGTGTATACGACAACCCAAGCATGCCGAGGAGGAAGATCCTTCTGAGCGTTGGCTCGACTAACTATCGACCGCCACTTGAAAGATCTAAATCTGCGCCTAAGCTTGGTGCCATTGAAGAGCTATGCTCTGAAGAAGATGAAGAAGAAGCGGAAATGAACTCGAAGCAGAGCGGCGAATCCTGGACGAGAAAAACAAGCGAAGGCAGCATGGGTGATGTATTTTACAACAACCACGCCCTCGACAGGCGAAGGCCAGAGATGAAGTCTCCGCGCAAGCTCTCTTGCCCTGAAGGTGTCATGAGCAGGACTCGAACAGTTTCTGAAGGCAGTTCAGAAACTGTTTCGGATAAGCTGATCGAACTCTTAGTTCAGGAAACTGAAAAGATTAAAAACGAAAACGAAACTAGTCACGAGAATCTGGAATGTAGATTGGAAGCTATCGCGGAATCGAACGAACTGACCGAAGCGGCTGAGAAGAACTTGCAATTGCTGTCTCAAAGTAACTTCCTCGTCACGGACAGCGACGATGGATCCGTTTCTTCAGGCTGCGAGACCGCCAGCACGGTCACCTCTGATACCGAACCATCCTCGCTTCCCTCGAACTTCCCTCAGGAAGAGCAGAAGGATCACTCTGAAAGTGAAGACGACGCGCCTGTGTTCACCAGGCTGCAGAGTTTTGAGCGCACTCCTATTAGAGGCAGCAATAGAAGTTGTTTGATTGCAAACGATAATTCGGCCGCTGAGGAAGTGAATCATGTGCCAATAGGGGAAAAGAATGCTTTTCGTCGCAGGTCGACGTACCCGCCATTGGGAATTGACCCTAGCATTCTCAATTTCGAACCTATGATCGAGAACTTGACTGATGTGGATAGCTTGACCTCCAGCACGGAAACGGAGGTGTTCAAGGGGACTGGTGACACTGACAGCGCCTGCAGCGACGAGTCGGGCTACTCGGAACTGATAGACGGCGGCAAAGAGAGTATTATCGGCAACACTATTATGGTCTAGAGATTATATTTATTAAATGCGCACAGTCTCGAACGTAACCATGCACTAAATTGAGCAGTTGCATATGTATATTTATTAAAAATTAATAAAAAAAGAGAAAGTGAATTGTTATTGTGTCACTTAACAGTCATTATACTTCTCTTTACATTATTTTATTGAAAAAATTTAATAATTTTTCTATGTCTGGCTTCTAGAGCATTATGAAAAATGTCATACATACCTTATTAGAATTTTTATATTATATATATTGCACTTGTTAATCTTGTCCGAGTATATATGGCAATAACGTTTATACTATTGTAACTGTATATAAATGGATTAATATATGAAAGGCACACTATGTAGCTTAAAATATAAGGAAATATACTAATTTGTAAATAACAGGGTACACGATGTACTTGATCCAGTTGACGTATTATTAATATAGGTGTTTGTAAATAGCTAGTTTTAGAAACACGTGAAATTTTAAAGAGATTTTTAATGTATATTTTGTTTGCTACATTCGGTGTTCATCAAAATGGTTAGTCAAATTTATGGTAAGACAAAATATAATTTGTCTTAGGTAAAACCTTTATCTTATTTTAAGTTTATTGTTCTTATTTATTAAATCATAAAAAGTTTATGTGTAAATCTGCAAAAATAAATCACTATCCTTAGCTATGATTCCTAGTAACAAGTTATTTCGGTAATTAGTTCACATTGTTTTACGATAAGCTATCTCTTTTTACGTATTTAAATACAAGTGTGATGACATATGTCGATAAACAGTAATTATATCTAACATATATACCGCGCTGTCTGCGGCAATTGTTTTTGTATTTTTTTTATTACAAATTGTGTATATGAATGAGAGTTTTTTTTCTTTGTTAACCAACCATTTTGATGGCCACATATTGTTGCCCCTTGTCGGTATTTATTTGGTCTGCTGGTACTTACATTCCATGTCGCTTCATCAGACCGCCACCAATGTTGTAAAACAATATTTTTCAATAAAAAGTAGAATCATTCATACTTGTTTCCTTTGTACCCTTCACAAGAAAATATACTGCTGAGGAATCGTATCTATGAAAAAGATACAAAGATATCGATATAAGAAATGTTGTGCAAAGCGCGACGCAGATGGCGATACAAGCACATGCAGTAGTCAACCCACCCGTTGCCATGGTGCAAAAGTCAATGTCACGTGTCATCTGAAAGACTTGTAATGGTCAATGTCGAAATACCCTATTTTACTCTATATGCTAGTGCTGCCAACTGGCGTGATTCACCATTAATTTATTTATCGATAAATACTGAATAATTAATTGATTTTCACCGAGCAATACCTTAAAACTTCGTGAGGAAACCTACGAACTAGTTGTAAAAAGAAAAATCTGAGATCAGTGTTATTTATAAGGCATGTGAAAAGAAGAAGAAGCCATAATCATGTAAAAGTCTAGCTTCATGCAAAGCATTAAAAAAACTTTAAGTACAATAAAGCAGAAATCTCAAATGGCTTTACGAAAAATTAATCATGTGTACTGTACATCACAAGTACATGCTTAGAAAAAATAACATAAGAAAGTAGATAAATTATTCCATAGAATTTTGGTGAGGTTAAACGATGGTCAAACGGACTTGCCGTATGTTCCCGAGGGCACCCCGCGTGACGGAGCACCTGTAATCAAGGGGTGCCATGTCACGTGGGCCATGAACCCATGGGGACCCAATGCATGACATAACGTACAGACGAAACCGCTGAACGTGACTTGACTTATGGTGCTAAGGCCCCATGTGGGGGCGGAGGACGTCCATAGTGCTTCTCCATCGGGATCTGTCTTGGACAATAAGCTTAGCCTTCGACCAGGTCTGCTTGAATCGTTCAACTTGCGCTGAACTTAGAAACATGATTTGCAGAGGTTCTTAGAGGTATTTGACTAAGTAAGGAATTTAGGAAATTCATCCCGAAGGGAGTGAAATGGGTTCCAAATTCACGCGGGTGAAGTCAAAAGCTAGTTATTTTTATACGTCAGCTAATAATGCGCAATATATGGGCGGCATAACTTCGCGTCTTTGGTGCAATGACAAAAGAAAAAAATACTTTGGTGTAATTAAACATTCGACATAGCTGATAAATACGTGGTATTACGAGTAGATCGACATTTTCAACACTAATGCGCATGCGATGGTGGTGTAATGGTCAGCATAGTTGCCTTCCAAGCAGTTGATCCGGGTTCGATTCCCGGCCATCGCACACCTTTTTGCTTTTTTTACACGACTGACCAAAAAAGGAGTGTTATGTTTTCATGTATGTGTGTAAGTTTCTTTAAGTAAGTATCGGCTGAACAAATTTTTACGTGAGAGGTATTTTTAGATTCCTTGCATTCCTCCGAGTGACATGGGCTATGTGAGTTGTCAGTCGTGTTTTTTTATTTTTTAATGATTAGCTTGTTAGTGGTATTAATAAGTTATGGTTATAGGAGATACAGACTGTATTAATATTGTTTATTGAAATTATATCAAGGAATTTACTTTTTCAATGCAAAAAAAAATTCACCAGCCCAATATCTTATTGTAAAACAGTCATCAACCCCAGTCATAATGTTAAAGCTAGTGAAATCAATGATTCCTTGGCCGGGTTCGAATCGGGTCGTCTCCATGGCGACAGACGCCACAACAACTGAGCATATGAAATATGTATGAATGAAATCTTCATTAAAGCATTGTCGTATGAAGTGTATAATAGTATTGTTTATTCAATTGTTTTATGTAAACTCCGCGGGACTTCCCGTTCATTTGGAAACTGGTAGTTATCTCTCTTATAATCGAGATTTAAATATGCTTGCTTTGTTATAAAGATTATTCATTTGGTTGACATTTGATATTATTCATAAGCCTTCTCTGTCTCAGTGCCGGGCAAAGGCCTCTCTCTCCTTCTTTCATAATAAATTATAGAGTCTTTAAGTAATAATTTAAGTGTTATTTAATTAAAAATAGAAAGACCTAAAACCTGAGGAAAGAAGCAATGTTGTTTGTATGACGTAAGTCAACTAAACGGGTCTCTATTGTTTCCCCTAATTTTTTGTACTTCTAATGTAGTTTGGTGCCCAAACTTTTAGTACAAAATTTTTTCGTACATTTTTATTAATCCTAATTTAGTATAGCCTATTTTTGATTCCCCTAAGTTTTTAACGCCGTACATTCGCATCCTAAATAAGGCACTAGGCCTAATAATTTATTATTTCTAATATTCACAAATACTAATTCATATTTCGCACAAAACAATTAAGCACAAAAGTGCAACGCCTAATCATTTTTGTTCTACAAAATACTTCCCAAATAAGTCATTAGGCCTATTAATTAATTATTTCTAATATTCATAAACACTAATTTATATTTCACACAAAACAATCGTGTAACGCCTAATCGAAAGAAGCAACAATTTTATCCGATTGGTTTTCTGAAAATTATATATGGGGAACTCATACGTCACCACCAAAATATAACACAAATTTTTGGAGTACACATGAATTAAATACCGAAAAAATTCCACGAACTCAAAACTGTGCAGAATCTTGGCATAACAGAATACAAATATTACTCGGAAACCACAATATACCTTTTTATCGGTTATCTAATCAGCAAATCACAGAAATGAAATTTATTCATTCCGAGATTGAAAAATGTATGATTGGTTGCTCACCACCTGCCAAGAAACGCAAGTTTGTCAACAAGGAGGACAGGGTCAATACCTAATGTTTTAGATAATAAAAATCATTACTTGAATAAAAGCGATTTTTTGAAAAGTATTGCAATGAATATAAAATTATTATAAAATCTGTTACATTATTTGATTAAAATAATAAAAAACAAGAATTTTTTGATTATGTTGATTTGAAGAAAAATATAATTGTTATTTTTTTACCTTCTACAAGTCTCCAAAATCAATAAATTCATGTTCCTATATTAATTTAATCAAATAATAAAACATAATTTAAAGTAAAATACATTATATATTATGACAATGATAGTATATATATTGTCATAAATATAAAATTTCTTTAAATTATGTTATATTATTTAATTAAAATTCTTTAGGATCATGAATATATATTGATTCTGGCGACTTGTAGAAAAATATACTTATTTTTGTATAAATATTTGTTTTATTTAATAAAGATTTATTATCTTAATATACCTACCTTACCATAATATACTTACCTTAAGCAGCAATGCAATCATGCAGCATGCACGCAAGCATGCAGCATGCGAGCAAGCATGCAGCATGCGAGCAAGCGTGCAGCATGCGAGCCACATGCAGCATGCGAGCAAACATGCAGTATGCGAGCAAGCATGCAGCATGCGAGCAAGCATGCAGTATGCGAGCAAGCATGCAAGCAAGCATGCAGCATGCAGCATGCAAGCAAGCATGCAGTATGCAAGCAAGCATGCAGCAGGCATGCAGCATGCATGCAGCATGCAAGCAAGCATGCAGCATCCAAATATTTCTGGGTGGCTCCACCAGAAGACTCCGCGCCGACTTTCTGGTTCCGCGCGAAGGAATAACACTCTAGTATAGGGCAAAGTTGAGCCACGTGGAGTCGGGGTGCTCTAAGTCGGATCTTTGACTTATGAAGATTTTTAGGAATTATTATCAGTAGTACATTAGATGTGACCAACAAGTTATAATTATCAGAAGTGATTATTATAGTAAGTAATAATTGTCTTAAACAAAGTTATAGGAGGTTATCGTTAGGTGTAAAAAATTAAAAGCCAAACAATTTTAGAACATCTAATAATAGATATTCAAAATTTGGATCTAATAATTGTTAGGCTAAATTATTATACGAGCGAGACAATAATTTGAATTTCAAGTTTAGGCCAATAAGGTTCGGCGAAGTGAAATTAGTAACAAAACATTTAAGCGAAACAAAGGGCACCCCAACTAAACATTATACCAATCCAACTTTACTGAAAAATCTTACTATTACCGCTTGTTGGAAATCCCAACACTAATTTTAAGATTTTATTATTGTCTATGTAAAGTTGTCTATGTACAAGGTTCATGTTTTGTATATAGCAACA
>JAEMBS010000493.1:0-25000 GCA_018467065.1 Ephestia elutella
TCGGATCTTCGTAAGAAGATCCATGTTACTGTAACAGTTCACACCATGTAGTATTATTCCGATGTGATACAGCGATATGTGTATAATTTATGTATAACATGTGCATGACTACGAATGCTTTGTTTTGCCTGTCACAGCTGTCAAGAAAACAATGCGCCGCCGTTACGTTGTTTAACCCTCGTGGATGCGTAACTGGCACGAAGTTACGCAAACTCAACGAAATTTCGATACTTACTCGACGTTTCCCTAAGATATTTCACAATTTATGTTAATGGCAGAAAATACTTTTACAGTATGATCTAAGCTTTCTATGAAAAAACGTTTTGCCTCTATGATCAGCGAATCTAAACGAGCCAAAACTAAAGAATATTGCAATAGCCCAAAGACTCGATGCGATTGCGTTTTATACAAAGTTCCTGTGGCCACCTTCTGGCTTAAATAATGCATTGTCATAAGATTTACATACTAATGCAAAATTTCAGCTAAATCAGAAACCGGGAAGCATATTTAACTTGCAAAGCACAGACCGACAGACACCGGTTTCGTTGAAAAATAAAAGCTTTACATAAATTCTGGCAGACCTAATCATACGATACATTGACACAGATCATTGATCTACTTGAGTTTCTTGAGGACTTCTCCACCTCTTCTTTCGATTATAGTGAGAGAGAGTGAACGAAATTTAATTGAAATTATCAATTCCACAAAAGTAATTACCCAACAAACGATCAGCAGATTCGTTTATTGTTGCTTTAACAGCAGATTCGTTTATTGTTGCTTTAACAGCATATTCGCAGTTTCATTTCATATTTTGTTTTACTTGTTTTATTGTTCATGGTCCAAAAGGCTTCCCATAAAGTTTAACAAGGCCATCGGTATCCGAAGTTTGTAAAACGGGAAACTGTCGTTCTGTTACTACATTTATACATCGTGAAGTTTTACCATGAATTTCTTTCGCCGTGGCCTTGTTTTCAAAGTTTATGCTGTGCGGTACCTAATAAACGTTTTTATTTTATGTTTACGGGTAAGCAAACTCGGGTTTATGGCCGCGCGTTGATATGGGTGACAAATTTTATCGATATTGGATTATGGGTGTCCGTCGCAAGCTTAAGTATACCAACAAAGATACACAGAGATGTGTCGATCGGTAACGCATGGTTTATTTTTCCTTGTGTTTTATACGAAAATATTTGTGTATCACATTAGTAGTTCAATCATTGAATTAGTTCAATCAAGTTATATACCTGCAAGTGCATATGCATAACTTGTGCGTTGGGTTGAGGAACCTTAGGTTTAAAGGTAGAGCAACCAAAGGAGGTTTAACCAATGAGGTTTAAGGTTGAGGTTTATTTAAAGCCAATATTTGAGGCTAAGAGAGCTGAACCAAGAAATACAGATTGCTTACCTAGCTATACGTGCGCTAGCGTTCAAAGACGAATCTTTTCTAGTGAATGTTATTACTATTATGAAACTTATTACGCAAATCAAAATTTAATGAGATCATCTCTCAACTTCTTGGTATAAATTTGACTGTGACTGAATTTATAGATTTCATATTTGCATTCATTCATCTTCATTTTACATTTTGATACATCCAATCCACCTGACTAGGTTACAGAGAGAAACTGTAATTAACTGTTGAACTTTATTAGGTATATCAAAATACGTAAAGACTGTTTTTCCTTGCGTATGATGGACAAAGTAACATGTAAATTGCCTTTCGTATACGAAAGCCCTCAAGTTTTAATGCATTTTACTTCATTTCGGCCAACGACTCAACTTATCTTTTATGTGCGGTCGTCCGAGAGAGCCGCGTCGTCTCGTCGTCTATGACTGTCTCACAAATAAGACCGTATTACATTTAACATTCCTACTCTGTGTCCCGGCAATAGTGGCTACATTACAATGAATCAGGACAGCTCGATATACTGTCGTCTGTACATATAGCTTCATTGGAATCTTCGTTATCTTCACTCCCCGGCACTCTTGCTTTAAAAGCGTGATCAGACAAATTGTTTTAATTCACTTCATGTTAATTAAAATCCCCGCACTAGCTGTATATATGTTTGTTTGGACAAATCTCATAAAGAGAAAGGATATTTAAAATAAAATAATTTTCGAATCAAAGACAACAAAGCATAGCCGAAATACTAGAAAATAATGTTTAAAAAATATTAGTTTCAAAGGCATCTAACCTGCCCATGTATACCTAACCTTTTTTTTTTTTTTTTTTTTTTTTTTTTTGGTTTTTTTTTTTTTTTTTCGTGTGGAAAGACCCTCGTCTCATCCATCCAGCCACGGGAAGCCGGACAGGTATGTGGGACTCGAACCCACTAAAACCACACGGTGTCAACCCCTACCGCATATATACCAGGACCGTGTGCTTCTCACGCTCCACAGCCCTGGCGCGGTGGCCGCTACCACGGCGGCCCCAGCACGGCTCGCTCTCGAACCACCTCTCCAGCGAGAGGGTCGGAGCGGCCAGCGGGATAGCTGCCAAAATTTCCCGCTAGGGTAAAGGCGCACTTGACACAGATGCGCCTTTCCACCCGAGGGCCGTTAAGCCAGGCGACGGAATCCCGTTTCCGCCACCCAACCAGCCCTCAATTTTCGGGACCTGACAAGGTCAGACCCTACCTCATCTCAGTCACAGGGGATAGGTTGTCCCTATCCACTGTGACCGAGACAGGCCCACCACGCGTCGGCCGCAGAGGACAGGGAGAGCGGCGCACCGCAATACCAACACGCCTCTTCCCCTGCGGCCCCACCGACACCGTGCCCAGCGCCACGGCCACGCTCGGTCGCGGAGGATAGGGAGAACGGCGCACCGCAATACCGGCACTCCTCTTCCTCCGCGACCCCTACCACGGCTGTGAGAGTAGGGCGTGCCCCCTACTCTCACAGCCAGGCCACTCAAAGCGGCCTCCTCCCGGCCCGGGGTCGTCACTCCCGGGCCATGGGTTCCTCTTAGCTTCCCTGCGGCCGAGGCAAACCGCTGGTACTGAGCCCCCCCATCGCTACAAGATGGGAACCCGTTCGGGGGGGATGTATACCTAACCTGACCTAACCTAACCTAACCCTAAAATCTGTAGCAGTTATCTCAATGATACCTATTACTAACAATCAGATATATTTTTCACTAATAAATTAAAGTACAGAATTTGATTACTAAACAGCATTCGAATGTTACTGCATTCACCATGTGACAATTCACTATTCTTTGTTCAAAAATGGATCGCTAGTGCTTGTATCACGATTAATTGTGTCAGTGCATATAATCGATACGATCCGGTCGAATGTTCCCATCACGTCAACCGAGAACAAAGGGAATGCACCAGTCGTCACGTGCACTTAAATATTTCCGCTTACCAGTTTATACTCGGCTATTCGCTGTTTTACTGTTATTAACACAATTTTGCACACCAAACCTGTTATTAAGCTATATTTATCGGGGAAGTTTATAAAGTTCAGATTTCTATTTTCATGCTTTCGTACTCTAAAATGGAAACAATCGCAAGAATTGGTGGCGTGACAGTATGCCTCCCTGACGAAGTATAGCTAGTCATAAGTTACATTCTACAAAAGTTTCATGATATTTTGTGCGTTATTCTTTTTATTAAGGGACATCGCATGCAATAAGACGAGTAGGAGCTTATGCAGACAGAAAGTTCAGAAATAAAAGGAAAGCCTGTAGAGACTTTACTCTGAAACGATACATACACTTTGTAGGAATTTAATAATTTCTATAGAAACTTCGCCGTGAAGCAGCTGAATCGCGTCGAACCAGATCGTAGTTCACGTATAATTTAAAATTAAAATTACGCCCACGGTTATTATCATCGGGTGATTCATATAGCTGCCGATAAATCGCGTACATATTTCAAAAACAGTGCTATTTACACGTGGCCCACCGCCAGACAGAAAAACAACAGTTCGTGTTACAATAGATTACGGTAAAACATAACATGCCACCCTCACCCAGCCTGCGATTGAAACTGGAGATTCGTATGCGGAATGGCGTGAGACGTAACATATCAAATTTCATTTCTGGAAAATAGGTCAAAGCGTCAGTTACATACATAATTTATCTAACTCTAGATTTCACTAGATCATACGATTTCGACCTCAGTGTTATGTAAATTGAAGTAGATGTATCATTTGCATCTAAACTTGAAGCGTTTTATAGTGCTGACGCCAGCATCGCTTAGTTTAGGGTTCTCAAGGCAAAGCTAAGAATGGCTGAAGTGGGTAGTGATCGAATTTCACTACTTGCAAAGAGGTCAGGCGTCTCTGTAAGTTTTAAGAGATCGAGCAAAATTTTCGCATTTACTGACCTTGATGTGACTAAATTGAAGTAGATCTACTATTTTCCTGTACACTTGAGCTCTCTGTTGTCGTTCCCAGAGTATTTATTGAGGAAAAAAATTTATATGCGGTTTTTTATGATTGTGTGGCAGATTTGTTTGTTCATGGAACTACATGTGGTGTGGAGGCACAAGGACATGCAGCAATTCTGTTTACTAAACTAACATTTGGTGCAATTTCGACAATTGCATCTTGACCAACGCGGCAGCTATAAAATTAGCTCGTCTATTTAGAAAACCCTACAAACGTACGGTTATTTCTGGCAACAATACGTGGGTGGTTTGATAAGTTTCCGACCTAAACTTGAAAATGGCAAGACTTTGCAATATAAGCTAGGGGATATAATAAAATTGTGGGTGTTTTGACCGCTAGTTACCAAATTTTCAGTCATTTTGGACACATGTTTGTTGATTGACAATCACTTCAATGTGTCCATATGTGTTAAAACAAACGCCATTATTTTTCCAGCTGCAGAAACAGTTTTTGAAGCCTATTCCGACTTCGTATTTTATATATAATATTCCCTTAGCTTTTGTTGACAAGTGTTGCCATCTTCATATTTAGGTCAGAATCTTATCAAACCACCCTAGTATTTCAAATCGCGTTTAGACGAATGATTAAGTATTCTCCTCATCACAAATGTTACCAAGTGGTTTCTGCATTTTTTAATAATAAAAAAAAATACATTCCAGGTGGACTGCCCTTTCATCGTTTGCATGACCTACGCGTTCCACACTCCGGATAAGCTCTGCTTCATCCTTGACCTGATGAACGGCGGTGACCTCCACTACCACTTGTCCCAGCACGGCGTCTTCAACGAGGCCGAAATGAAGTTCTACGCCGCTGAAGTTATATTAGGTAGGGCTATAGTGATATCTCCGCTTCACCCTTGATCTGATGAACGGCGGTGACCTCCTCTACCCCTTGTCCTAGCGCGGCGTCTTCAACGAGGCCGAGATGAAGTTCTACGGCGCTAAAGTTATATTAGGTATAGTATGGCGATATCTCTGCTTCATCCTTGACCTGATGAACGGCGGTGACCTCCACTATCACTTGTCCTAGCACGGCGTCTTCAACGATGCCGATATAAAGTTCTACACAGCTAAAGTTATATTAGGTAGGGTTATAATGATGTATCTGCTTCATCCTTGACCTGATGATCGGCGGTGACCTCCACTACCACTTGTCCTAGCACGGAGTCTTCAACGAGGCCGAGATGAAGTTCTACGCCGCTAAAGTTATATTAGGTATAATTATAGCGATATCTCTGCTATATCCTTGACTTGATAAACGGGGACGACCTCCACTACCACCTGTCCCAGCACGGCGTCTTCAACGAGGCCGAGATAAAGTTCTACGCCGCTAAAGTTATATTAAGTAGGGCTATAGTGATATCTCCGCTTCATCCTTGATCTGATGAACGGCGGTGACCTCCACTACCACTTGTCCTAGCACGGCGTCTTCAACGAGGCCGAGATGAAGTTCTACGCCACTGAAGTTATATTAGGTAGGGTTATAGTGATGGCCCTGCTTCATCCTTGACCTGATGAACGGCGGTGACCTCTACTAACTCATCTCTGGAAGTTATTTTAAGCCATAATGGTTGTGTACAGCCCTATTATATCTTTATAATTAATTGTTGGTTGGTATGAAACAATGATTAATTAGGAGACATATCAATTGATGTTAATTAGGTCAATGCCTATCAATCATCGATAAAAAATTTATTGGTATTGTCAATTGTAAAATAAACATAGTCACCAAGTCACTGATTCACAATTTATTATATGTATAATACAGTACAAAGTGGTTTAAATCTAAAGTAGTTATCCTAATTTTAAGGATTTTTTGTCCTATGACCATCAATCAAATATGATTCATATGATTACTGCGGGTCCAAAACCTCATAAGGTCTTACAAGGTTATTTTTTAATATTTAGACAGTGTTAATTGGATCATATTCTGATTTGTCAAAGTAGCTTTTTATGTTAGGTCTAAAAAGCGTCGACAACCTATTATTTTAACACATTTAGTCTAGCGAGCGATAGAGATAGTTGACGAGATAAGGGGGAGGCTTTTGCCCAGCAGTGGGACCTATTAGCTAAATAAATAAAAAATGCACATGTGAATGCTCATTTCTTTGTATTTCAGGATTGGAGCACATGCACAAGCGTCACATAGTGTACAGAGACCTGAAGCCAGCGAACATACTGCTGGATGAGCACGGCCACGTGAGAATATCCGACCTTGGGCTCGCCTGCGACTTCTCCAAGAAGAAACCGCATGCGAGTGTGTGAGTACAGCTTTCTTTTTGCATTTTTCTTTTTAAGATTAATTTGGAGTCCTATGGCAAGGTCCTACATACACTGACTGCTATTATATTACAATATATCATGGCAATAGCGGTGAGTCGTGATCTATCTATCCTTGAAACACTACAGAACACGACCACGACTTCTGCAGAATATTGATATACTTACTGAATGTAGATGGCGCAGTTTTGCAATATTCAAGAGACTTTTCTTCCGAGCAAATTCTCGTTACATCTTTCGAAATTTAAGAGTTGGGCAGTTTAAGAGTTGTTTGGGCCTTAGTTTGAAATATAATGACGTGATCTTATGTGATTTGTAATCTTCATCAGAAGGTATCGAATGCAATTTTAGAAGTGTGAATTTTGCTTTGAATGCTGTGTAGCGAGCGAGAGAGAGAAAACCATGATTTAAAATAATAATTATAGAGGAACAAAATCATGTCTTTATCCCAGCCATGGTGTGTATCAGTATGGGGTAGACACAGCTAAGCCAAGAGTCATGAAACTTGAAGGCAAGTGGGCTTATTGATGGAATGGAGATTCAGATATAGTGACATATTGCTAGCCCATCAAAAAGGATTATCTAAAGGATCAGCACTGCACGTTCCTACTGTGGCTATAGCTGAAAATTTTTGGTGTTCCATATTTACTATATTGTGTATGTAGTGTAATGAGCTATTTTTCTGACAGCTACTTAAGAATAAAAAATCAGTATAAAAAAAACTCTAATGGCTGTACCTATATTGTGCGCTTTTTATTGGCAGCCAGAGGCAGAAAAATATCACCTAACAGTTTGACATTTGCACAAATCACAATATTGATACTTTTTAGGTATTTTTTTTACTAAGTTTTATTTTTTTTTAAATGCCAATCCCGAAAATTTTTGCTTTTTGTTTGAAACTTTTTCTCTCGCCTTTGTTTAAGCACCATCTATGAAGTCATCTGGAACTATTTTTTTTTTAATTTGGGTCTCGGAAAATCCCTCATTACAAATAATCTTATCGATATCTATTGAATTAACAGAGGCACCCACGGCTACA
This sequence comes from Ephestia elutella, assembly GCA_018467065.1. Lineage (NCBI taxonomy): Eukaryota > Metazoa > Arthropoda > Insecta > Lepidoptera > Pyralidae > Ephestia > Ephestia elutella. The sequence continues at coordinate 7,717 of JAEMBS010000493.1, forward strand.
TGGCACCGGAGGTCCTATCCAAAGGCACGGGCTACGACTCGTCGGCCGACTGGTTCAGCTTCGGCTGCATGCTGTACAAGCTGCTCAAGGGACACTCGCCCTTCCGCCAGCACAAGACCAAGGACAAGCACGAGATCGACCGCATGACGCTCACCATGGTAAATATTGTCTTCTACATCAATACATACATATTATCAGGCATTTTCCCCATGGGGGTAGACGGAGACTAGCGATTTCCATTTGCTACGATGCTTACAGATCTCTCTTGCTTCTTCTAAAGTCCATTTATTCATAATTGTCCTATTATGTAAACAATCTTACCATGTCTTTTTATGATTTTACAACAATATAAATTAAAATATACTTTTTTGAAAATTACTTTGGTTAATAAATGTTTTACTTTAGAATTTTTAGGTTTGAACTAATATTAATTTATTTTCAACAAAATGTACTGTGAAGATTGTTTACATAATAGGACAATTATGAATAAATGGATTTTACACTCAGCACTCTTCATACATGCTCTCCGGTTATGGGTGCTCCTAATATCTCCCTTTTTCCGCAATCTGATCGAAGTGCGTTCTCCGAGGTCGAGCCTGACCAACTCTTCCATTCACCTCTGCTTTATAAATACCTTTCGTCAATTTCTTTTCATCCATCCTCCAAACATGCCCAAACCATCTTAACATTCCTTTATCAATTATGGTCACTACGTCCTCTTTTCCACACATTTCTCTAACATCAATCAATATTTCTCATTCGATCTTTTAAACTTACACCACACATCAATATACTGTGCTAATATTCTGTAAAATATAAAAATATTTTAGCTTCGTCAAAATTTTGCATTGCTTAAAAGTGCAGTTATACATTTCGAGATTCAGATTGATTCTTTACAAAATACATACCATATCTGTTTGGTGAGAAAGAGATACAGAATAATCACATGTAATTGATTAATAACTACTGGAGGTAGTATCAGCTCTGACTACGGAGGCCTTCGTCGCCGCGTTGGACTGTCTGGCGGAACATCATCCGGATGTCCGCACCAAAAACCACTTGATGTCTTCCTAAAGTTCAAGATGATGTCAATTATGTCCCTATGCAATTTGGGACCTGAATGCAAACATAGATTCAACGACACCCCGTCTTTGATGGGTCCGCACCCACTTCGAACGGGGTGTCGTTGAATCTTATGTTTGCATTCAGGTCCCAAATTGCATAGGGACATAATTGACATCATCTTGAACTTTAGAAGACATCAAGTGGTTTTTGGTGCGGACATCCGGATGATGTTCCGCCAGACAACTACTTTGTTTTTAACCCGTTCCGATTTTATTTTGAATTTTTGTTACACATAAAATCTACTTATAGCCTAACCAGGAATATAAAAACCCTCGCCATGTTGCGGAAAAGCAACAGAACTAATTTCTTATACTGGCAACTAATTTAAAAACCCATCTGTCATTTCTCCTGTTAAAGTTTGAATTTCAATCAAGGGCCGATCCAGTATTTTTATTTCTGGGAACACCGTTTTCTGTTCTCGAGAATATTTCCGAGATATTTTTTTTCCGCTTGTTCTTTGAAAATTTCGAGAACAACACATCACTAATGGTGGCGAATAATTTTTTTGGAAATAAAGTTGTAAGAAACTATTGCTACTAGTGATGTGCGGGGAGGGGGGTGGCACCTGCCCCCATGCTTTCAATAATATTGCAATATAAAATGCATAAGTGCTGCCTCTAATTCAGGGTTTTTATATTTCTAGTCAGGCTTTACATATATTTTCATATTTAGATAAATACGCCATATTCAGTACTCAATACCCCATTCCCTCCACTAAAAATACAGTCGGATGCAGAGAAACCTGACCCCCTATCTCACAGAATCCTATCTCAGGAGGTCTGTACAGTCAAGCTTCATAAGTGCAGTCATACCTCGAAGACCTTATTGCCTTGCCTTAATGATCATAATGCCTTGTAGATTCTAACTGCACTTTTGACTCTTGACTGTACATATCCGATCGTGCCACGCGACACAAAGATGGAATAATGTCTGCAATAGAATTACAATGTTTTCCAGAACGTGGAGCTGCCCGAGTCGTTCAGCCCCAGCCTGAAGAGCCTACTGGAGGGACTTCTACAGCGAGACATCAATAAACGACTCGGCTGCAAAGGAAGAGGGTACGAATTGTTGAATATTATGTTTATTTTAATTAAAATAAACGGGTCACTTAAGTACTAGGTTGGGGGTTGGCGACTGTAGTTTCGGACTATTTTTTTTTTTATTTTTTTTTTATTATAACAGGGCGGCAAACGAGCAAGCGACTATTCAGAAGTCCATTTGCTATAAGCTTCTTTTAGGCTTTTTTCAGGTACCAGCTTCTCACAAAATGCTTTGTTTTACTTTATTGTTAATTTGTATACTTGTTTAAAAAAAAATTGTGAGAGGAAATAAACATTTTTTTATATTTTCAAGGCGAGTGCGGGACCGCGCGCGTTGTTTCTTCTCTTTCCCTTTTTATTTTATTTTTGTGGCAACGCCTTCATTGGTTTCAATTTCAAGCGAATTATTTCAATCAACAGATTGAAATAATTCGCTTGAAATTGAAAATTCCCTAAGGGGAAAAGGGAGGCAAAGGTAACAACCTTTGCCTCCCTTTTCCCCTTAGGGGGACAGAAAAGTTTGATCTGTCCCCCTGTTAGCAACAAATGGACAATTTGAACGTCCTTAACTCAAAATATATCTTTTTTCCGATCTGCCCTACTAAGGGGACAAAGCGGGGTGACAGATCAGAAAACTACTATATCCCACTTCCTACTAATATTATAAATGCGAAAGTTTGAATGTGAGTTTGTGTGGATGTGTGGAGCGAAACCCCGGGGCTCGGCTAGTATCATTACTAAATATGCCACTTCTTTCAAGAGCGACGCAATGATTTTTGTCTCGCACTACTCTATAAAGCGCGAATTTCCTTAACGATATACGTAATTTTCCAGTGCGGACGAAGTAAAAGAGCACGTGTTCTTTGCGGGCATCGACTGGCAGCAGGTGTACCACCAGAAGTACACGCCGCCGCTGATCCCCCCGCGCGGGGAGGTCAACGCTGCGGACGCCTTCGACATCGGCAGCTTCGACGAGGAGGACACCAAGGGCATCAAGGTGAGTGTACTGTGGCAGTAGATATAGCAACACTATCAGCAGTGTACCACCAGAAGTACACGCCGCCTCTGATCCCCCGCGCGGGAGGTCAACGCTGCGGACGCCTTCGACATCGGCAGCTTCGACGAGGAGGACACCAAGGGCATCAAAGGTGAGTGTACTGTGGCAGTAGATATAGCAACACTATCAGCTGTGTACTACCAGAAGTACACGCCGCCGCTGATCCCCCCGCGCGGGGAGGTCAACGCTGCGGACGCCTTCGACATCGGCAGCTTCGACGAGGAGGACACCAAGGGCATCAAGGTGAGTGTACTGTGGCAGTAGATATAGCAACACTATCAGCAGTGTACTACCAGAAGTACACGCCGCCGCTGATCCCCCCGCGCGGGGAGGTCAACGCTGCGGACGCCTTCGACATCGGCAGCTTCGACGAGGAGGACACCAAGGGCATCAAGGTGAGTGTACTGTGGCAGTAGATATAGCAACACTATCAGCAGTGTACTACCAGAAGTACACGCCGCCGCTGATCCCCCCGCGCGGGGAGGTCAACGCTGCGGACGCCTTCGACGAGGAGGACACCAAGGGCATCAAGGTGAGTGTACTGTGGCAGTAGATATAGCAACACTATCAGCAGTGTACTACCAGAAGTACACGCCGCCGCTGATCCCCCCGCGCGGGGAGGTCAACGCTGCGGACGCCTTCGACATCGGCAGCTTCGACGAGGACACCAAGGGCATCAAGGTGAGTGTACTGTGGCAGTAGATATAGCAACACTATCAGCAGTGTACCACCAGAAGTACACGCCGCCGCTGATCCCCATGTACTAAGAAGTTAGGCTGAGTATTGAAAAGTTCTAAACATACTACATACTTACCACGTTTATACGTCGCCTTAGCAATTTTCGATTTCGATTCGACCTATCGCCACCTGCAACCGAATGAAAACATCAATGAAATAACGAACTTATTGCTACTGGACTCGTCTATTTCGCTCATAAATACGTTTACTCTGTAATCCCGACAAAACCAACTGCCGAAACGCGGTGCCTTAATGAATCAAAGACATGACGTAACATAAGTGGTAGCACTGAACTTAAATGATTGTGTATTTCCAGTTGACAGAAGCGGACCAGATGCAGTACAAAGACTTCCCGCTGGTGATCTCCGAGCGCTGGCAGTCGGAAGTGGCGGAGACGGTGTTCGAGGCCATCAACCAGGAGGCCGACAAGGTGGAGCAGAAGAAGAAGGCCAAGCAGAAACAGAAGTTTGATGCTGATGAGAAAGGTAACTTCTTCTTTCTTATCGAGTGTGTTATTACTAACACTGGTGTCCGATTTTATTTAAGTCGCCAAAAGGCATCTGACATGACTTTTACGACTACTGCCATCTAGTGGCAGTAGGCGTATACAGACTAGTTAGCTAAACAGTCAACCAATGTGCAGGTTTCCTCACGATGTTTTCCTTCACCGGAAGCAGGTGGTGGTCTATGAGAAAACTACCATACATGAGTCAGATTGGTCTACAAACTCATGTGACACAGGTAGGATTTGAACCCGGGTCCTACCCGACCTCAGGCGGGTGTCATTCATTATCAATTTGTGCTTCAGGGATCATGCAATGATCTAGGACTAGGACAGCGAGGTAGATCCGATTGCTCCTAGGAGCAGCGCTTATTATCGGTACCGAATTCTTCGTTTGAATTCCCGGAAAGTACTGGTAATTTGCGGTACTTTATATTAAAATTTGGTACCGGTACCAAATTCAAATTCAAAATTCAAAATTCTTTATTTTACATATTATATTTTTATATACCAACCAGTAACAAACCTTGATTTACAGTATTTTTTTCATTTAAGAAATTATTTGCAAAAGTATTGATTGGTGCTCAAAGAGGAATAGCTAGAATCTATTGGAGAAGGAGTTATTAAATTGATGGCTCTCATAGGAGAGCTTCTTACCACTGGTGACATCAAATTCTTGTTTCAAAGTCCTTTAAGCTTCTTAAAATAAAATCCAATTAGCTTCAAAAAAAGGATTACTTAATAATTTGCCTGGTTTTCAAAATTCCATCACCCTGCTGGCACAGCTTTTGATATTTACCTTTCAATTCCAGAATCGGATTGCATCCTTCACGGCTATATCAAGAAGCTTGGCGGGCCTTTCGCCAGCGCGTGGCAGACTCGCTACGCAAAGCTGTACCCCAACCGCTTGGAGCTTCATCTGGAGAATAACGCTAAGCCTGAGATGATCCTACTGGACTCCGTGGAGGAGGTCTCCTCGGATCTGGTCTCCGTCAAGAGCGAGCAGTGCATCGTACTCCGGACACGGAATGACACCAAGATTGTGCTGACCAATACTGTGAGTAATTTTTTTTTTATGGCTTGACTATAATTTTTACCTTCTATATGTAAAAATGAATATCTACTTGCCTTGGTTTTATTTAAATTCAGAACGAGTTTACCAACTCCTTTTTGTTAGATTTCTCATACTTTGTAGAAGGTAGTAGAAAATAAATTGCACAAAAAATGGGAAAATTTCAGAAAATTTAATGACAAATTTAATTTATTATAGCTAAGGCAAGACAACATAAATTAATAATTAATAGAATGAGGTCTTCTTTGTGTTATGCAACTAAAATAGGTCTTTGAAATCTAGATCTGTATTTTATACACAAACAATGCCATAAATAATAGCCTGAAATTTTTTCTGTCCCTATCAGGACGAGATCGGCCTCCGAGAGTGGGCGATATCGCTGCGGTCCGCGCACAAGTGCTCGCAGGAGCTGCTGGCCTCGATGGCCAAGAAGGCTGGCAAGATCTACGGCACGGACGGCGCCAAGGAGCCGCCCGCCCCCCCCGCCGCCCCCCCGCGCCCGCCCAACGGGAACAACTAGCATGAGCTGCCCGCGCCCAACAAGGGCGCGAAGATGTTCCGACGCTCCAAGAGCGCCGCGCAACTCATCAAGTGAACCTTATCACGCCCCGGGGAACTGGAAACGCTCCCACAGTGGGAGCACCTATCACCCGTTTGGTGCTCACACTAGTTAATCAACCCCGGTGTCTAAAACGCATACCTTGACGCGAATAGCCAACGTGGACGATGTAACAAAAAGTAACAGTGTTTCCCGGATAAATAACCTTCGGTAGTGCAATTTTTTTTTGTAAAGAAAAGTGCGGACAATTCGAAGTGCTTCAATTCTTGTGCGTAGACACTTCTACTTAATTTATTGAGCGTGGTATTTGTTCTTTGTGAACTGTGCCGGTGTTGTCGCGAGTGACATGTATAGTGCCCAGGTACAACAAGACTAGGTATATACTCCCCACTAACATAGTGTATCATCTATTGAATGAAGTGATTATTATTGATTAGGGATTTAAATCTATATTCACATCAAAAATCTGCTAATAAGTGGTTACGTTATTGTATATACCTGATATAATATTACCTTGTTGTCCCTTGGGTTACCCAGAGAGTTTCCTAGGACCGGTCGCATTTTGTTGTGCGCATACAGCGATAGGACCGATCTATGTATATTAGTGATTCTCGATTGTGGACATGGTTTTGTAATTGTTTGCACTGATTGAATTTTGTAATTATTAATGTAATCTGGATGTCGTATTTAACTCGTAGAAAGTAATGTAAATTTCATGACTCGATTGCGTAGATAAGCATAGTAACAACTTATATGTGTTTGTGCGATAAATCAAAATATAAAATACAAAAATTGTAACCTACGTCGAAATTGGTAAAGAATATTAGACGATTTTGACGAGAATTGAATTGTTCGTTGTGCGTATTATTATAGAAGCTTCGACTTAATCGATTTATATTGTAATTAGATATTCTAGCACCTGGGTTTCACTGCGGAATATTGCACACATATTATATTTACATTAGTTTTTGTTTTATGTTGTATCTGGTGGCTCTCTTGTGCAATCGCGTATATTGAAATAGTTCCTTTTTATAAAGTTATGGAACAAATTATACTATTATTTATTTTTTAAATTGTACTTAATGATAAGTTTTACTTTTTGTGTTCTAAATCAACTATGCGCAATAACTTGATTGTAATTTATATAATGAAAAAAAAAAATAGAAACCAGTATGTGTAGAATCTAATAAATATCTCTTTTCATATAATATTTAGAGGCAATACTTTTCTAACAACATTTAGGTGTGGTGAAATAATATAACAATAGTTGTAAAGGCAATATTTAGAGAAGTTTTAAAGCATGTTTTATGTCAGAAAAAATTATGTCGAGTTTTTTATTTGAATATTTTTATTCCATAGACAGTTTATAGTGGCCTGGCCCAAATGACATTTTGTATGTTGTGTATGTTTTATATGTAAAGCAATGCAACTTTATTTGAAGGTATATTATTGTTGTGTGTCTGATGCAGATTTAGTTTTGTTTTTTCTGTATAAAATGTTCCATTTGTTGCCATATTATAACTTTACACTTTTTATATAATATCAATTGACTATTTGTATTGATAACTCATTTGGGCGTGATCGTTCCGCGTTGCAAGTTGGGATAGGAAATAACTAAGCAATAATAAAACTCATGAATGGAATTATAGTGACAGCTTATGCTGTAGCAAGCGATGTGGGGATATTTCTGTAATATACTTTAATATTTAGATATCTTGAGACCTTTGACGTAGTTTAGTGCGGCAGTAGCTCTTAGATAAATGTATATAATATGGGAATTGGGTGATCACCGTAAGTATGTGTAATAATGCCTAGATTAGTGATGTAAAGGCTAGCTTCTATGACCGAAGTGAGGTATGTATTTAAGTTATATAAATTATGTTATGTTATAAAATTATAAATATTTATTTACAGATTCCTAGGTGTTACAATGCAATTATTATATGCCTGGATTTATTGGTATACTATCATGTTTTATACATAATGTCTAGAAGTTGATCAATAGAGAACATTGACCTATTCTATTTATCTTTGTCGCATATACAGCGTGTTTTTTATCGGAAGGTCTTATTTAGCGACGGCATGTGTTATTCGATTTCCGATCCAACCAGTGAAAAAAAATATATCCCTAATTTTTTACATATTTATCCAATTAAATAACATTATTTAAATTATTAATAAAATTATTTAATGGACACCGAGCACGGTACCTTAAGGTCATTGACACGCGCAAATCAGCCGGTAGCGCTTAGACATTACGAGATTATTATTGAACTTTCAACAAAGATCTTTAAGTGTATTTAGTAGTTAATATTTTTTTAGTTATATACATGCACTAATTACCGTTTTAAATATATTCTTCGGAAAAAAATCGTCCTGTATATTATTATAATCTTTTGACGGCAATAATAATCTTGGCTGAACAATAATGAAATAAAGACGAAAGAGATAGCTAGAAAGGTCAATGTCCGCTGGTGATTCGCTAACTAGCCCATGGTATACTGTTAGATGCTAGTCAATTGAATTATGCAATGTAGTCATTGATTTTAATGGGATAAAATAAAATTTTAATGTAATAGTTTGAGCAGTATTATAGGTTAGTTATTTGTTTCTTGATAAAATCGTTCTGTCTATTGTGATATAATCTTGTAAAGATTTTCTAGACGCGTTCGGGGCGTTAGGGCGTTTCTCCATTCGAGGGAACAAAATTTGCTTGTGTACTTAGTGTTGATTTGCCTACTGATATTCCAAGTTTCTTCTTATTGTTTATTAATGCTATATTAGACAATCTGGGGTCTAAAAACGCCACTTTCGGATTATGCTCCACTTTTCATTTCCTAAATACTTAAAAATGAGCCTTATATGACCACTTATAAGGTTCATTTTTCAATATTTAGGAAATGGGAATAATCATTCTGATTTGTCAAAGTGGTATTTTTAGACCCCCTGTTTTGAATAATGTGGTCTGTAATTAATTTCATTAGGGGATAACATATTCTCGGGCCAGAATTAATGGATTAGCATTTTCAAAACTTTTGTACGCGAATTTGACGGCCAAAAAGTAGCAAAAATGTTCAACATTCCGGTATGCCAAATTAGCCTACTATAGAAAATAATTATAATGCATTTAAGAGGTTTTTATTTATTTACTTTATATCAATTCACACGAATACAATAAGCACAGTAGGTAATGTATTCAGGGTTTATTTTATTTTTAAATTAAGATGGCTTAATAATAGGCTAAATTATAGGATCTATGGGCACCAGACTAGATCTGCATCAGACAATGTTACGTTACGTACCTCTGTTAGTGAATATTTTTATTGTGAACCTACATTATGTGTAGTAAATTGTTTATTTAATCATTTCAATGTTTTTTATTTGGGTTTGCTAAATACGCAGATAGGAGAAAAAATGGAACGATCGAACTTCTCGTAATATGCAAATTGGGCGCGGCGCGATGCAGCTGTTTGCAGCACAATAGCATCGATCAAATATTACAAGTAGCAATAGGTACCTACTTATGAATGAATATATTTTTAACTATCACCGTGTTAACTTATAATATAGGGCGGTGGAAGTGGCCAAATATTGTTCCAAAATCTATTTTTGCCATTTCGACTCGAGATGATGATGAACTTACTATCTTCTCTCTGTGCTTTAGTGGTTACAGTGAGGGTGCACCCATGTACAGGGTTGGTTATCGGAAGGAGTTATTTTGCGAGGGTATGTGCTATTCGATTCACGATCCAACCAGCGAAAAAGTATATATCCTTAGTTTTTTACATATTTACTCAAAAATAATTTTAGTGGAAGGTCGGCGCTAAGATCGTCGTAAAAAAAATTCTGAGCAACACGGACTTCGCGCGCGGAAAGTTTTTCAACGAGCTTTCAACCTTCACTCAACAATGTCATAACTAAAAAAATAAACAACAATAACAAAACCATATTTTTGTGCAATAGATTTTCAACACATTTTTCAGGATTATGGAAATTGTAACGAACGATATAACATATTACTTGTCGCTGATTGTATGCATATCGCTCGGAAGTTACTACAGGAAAATCGACGATGTGGAAACGAAACGCAACTACGGAGCGGGGCTGGGGATTCTTATGGCTTGTTTGATTTGCGGCTACCAAATATACCACACCGTACTTATGGCTTGGGGCAACATAATTCTAATAAAATGCAGTGATAAACGGTAAAAGTATTCGTATCCGCTTTAGTAGTATCTCGATAGGTACCCGCTTCACTGCCATCGTTAATATTGCTTAGGCATGTTAAGCATTACGGTTACATAGCTAAGAGACGCTTGGCTATGTACAGTCAGATGCAGAGAAACCCCTTCTGACAGCGCTGGATCCAGGATTTTTCCTGGGGGCACAAGTGGCAGATGGACAAAAACTTGTTAGAACAAGAACAACAACTCTGATCAATTTATACTGTGAGTTTGCACCCCCTAAATCCGCTACTGCCCCCTGAGATCAGGATTCGGTTAGATAAGGGGTCAGGTTTCTCTGCATCTGACTGTACAAAGAATTCTAGATTTGTGTTAGCTATTACACTCTAAAAAGAAAGAAAGTATAAATTGGCTAGTCGTTCATCACTCATCACTACCTACTATGTCGAAAAAAAGTTGCAGTAGAGTTGCAAAATTCAAACTTTCATAGGAAAAACATTCATATGGTATTCGTATTACCTAACATTACCTCTAGACTATAGACGCAGTACAAAATAGCTTATCATCAATTTGTATGATACGTTTTCATAAACCATTTTCAGTTACGTCCATCAATTGAGCATGGCGTTCACATGGACGTATCTCGTCTATATGTATTACTTCGTTGCAACGACGGAGTACGTGATGTGGCTGCACCAGGCCATGGCCCTGAAGCTTGTCGGGCTGGCTTTCGATGTCAGCAACTACGACAGGAGAAACAACCCTGACCGCCAATCTATAACGAACAATAAACTGACCTCAGGGGACAACGAAGTCATTGCTTCTGAGCCGACTGCAGTTGATATCATTACTTATTGTTTCTTCTTCATTGGAATTCATAAAGGTATTTTACACAACTTACAAAGTTAAAGTACTCTCATATAGAAATAATATGGTATTGGTGTTAGGTTACGCATGCCTAATGCGTTTCAATATAAATTGGATATGGTGAAGATTTTCGATGTGCAGGATTGAAATGCGATAGCTCAGTTGGAAGAGCAAGGTCGTATAAAGACCTGGTCGCGGGTTCAAGTCCTGCTCGCATGGAATTTTTTCACCATATCTTATTTCTATATGAGAATACTTTAGTACTAATATTGCATCTGAGATGCTCAAAAATCCAAAAATAAACTTACAAAGTTACTTAATAATAGAAAGAGTTAGAACTTGGTAACAGTGTCGAAACGTTGACGATAAGAAAGGTAAGGCCTGTTAACCTGTATGGAATTTAATAATTATGCAACGCGACATTACATCGAGAATTTTTTAGATTTATTTCTAAGCAGTCTTAACATTTATTTTTTCGTAGAATGATAAATATTTCTTTATATTTCAACCTAGGCCCGTACTACAGATGGAAATCATTCGAAGCCCATTTCACTGAACCTTTTGCAACACTAGGTGACTGCAGAGTTATAACTTTGCAAAAAATGAAGAAAGTTGCATTATGTGCACTGGGCTATTCGATGCTAAGTCTGAGATACTCTGTCAAGGTAAATTTATTGAGTTATTCGATGCTATTATCCGCCACCTAGGTGGCTACAATACGGTTCTCCCTTGATATAACAACTTTTTATCATCACCAGCCATTTTAATACCCCACTGCGTGGGTAATCTGGGGCCCATTAAGGATGAATAAATCGGATGGGCTATTATGACCTACCACGCGGGCCCAATGCAATTTGGTTGGTTCCTCTGCAAATACAGCCAGGACCAAATCTTTACCTTTCGAAGCGCGGAGGAACACGAGAAAGTTTTTTGGGCACCTTTCCCGTGACCGACCATTGCAATCTGCGATTCACAGGCCGAGTGCGAGTACCACTGCGCCCCTCTTATATATTAACCAGACGTATCCTTTTGTTTTACAGTTTTACAACAATGACGCTTTCTACAGGGATCACAACACAGACTATCGTTATTTATATAACATTCCGTTGCTAGTGATGTTCTTCCTGAAGAGCCAGATGGTCATGGCACTGTGCACGGCGGTGTGCACGGAGGCTGGCTTCGGCGTGTATCCAGCGAAATGCAACCCGCTGCCTGGCCATGGACCCTCAGAGCATACCAGTTTTATGAAGTTAGACTCTATTCTTTTCGCTTATTAGCTTCGGGGCTAGCTAACTTCAAGAGGGGATAGGACGGGGAGTTTTTGCCCCTAGGTTATAAAACTTTCTGGTTCGAAAGGCTTGCTACTAGAAAACGAACCCTATGTATGAACAGTCACGAGCATTTATATACTTCGGTCCTTGACACGAGGTGATAAGGTCTAAAATTGAATACATATCCATGCTCGTGATTGTACATGTATACGTAACGCAGTCTTCTATTTGAATAGGTACATATTATTGTAAGTATCATCAACGGGTTGGTAGATAAGATACCTAATTCATGTAGTTTGTTATTTTATTTATTTATTTAAAAACTTCATTATAAAATAAATTTTAGCGTCGTGACAACAGAAACTGCATTGGCTGAAGAATATAATTTTGGAATGCTCAAATGTTTCGATAATGAGAAACTCCTGATCGGGCCTAGGATGAAGGACACTTTGCGAAGTTGGGACATGGCTACCGTGTATTGGTTTTGGGTTAATGTGTACAAAAACATAACAAAAACCAATAAAGAAACAAGGTTTGTGACAACTAAGTATAAAGGTATATCACTTTAATTAATCTTAAGATGATTTTAAGGTGCTCCCACACCGGGAGCATTCGCCTATAATGCAACGTGAAAGTTCTAATTTTTGGGTTTTTCGCTAATATCACCAAAACAGTGCGTTGTGGAGAAGTGTTCTTCTACTGAATAAAAGCTTATACCATTTTCTACAACTTTTATTCTTACCCTTTTTTCGATTACGCAAGTTTCAGAGTTACACGCTCCGAAAAATAGACATTTCATTTGACGCCCCTTTTGATCCCCACCAGCTATCGGTAAACTTACAGCCGATCTGACTGTGGCCCACGGCCACAGGGCGGGCGCTTCATAGAAATGGCGCGTCAAATATGCCTACTAACTACTACAAATGAAACTGTATATCCGTGAACACGTCAGTAACACGTCAATGTGTGCGTTTTCATAGTCGAACGTCCCACAGTTACACAAGAACGGGGGAGAAGTGCGGAAGGAGCGGGGGGGTGCCATATTGCGGGAGGGGCAAGGAGTTTCCTTTCTGTACGTAGTACTAATATTAATTCTGTGCCACGTCTTCACCCACATCAAAAAGTTTCATGTGTGTTATTCATAAACTTTCACCCCCAATGGGCTGCATTGGGGGTGAAAGTTTATGAAATACATTTGGGGGTCGATTGTTGCTTGTCGTCATTGGCACTTAAGTCGTTAAGAAAAACAAATCATACGAGTTTACTTAGCTTATAATAAGCACAATGTCGTATACTTCCCATTACGTAAAAAGGCCGCTGGTAGGGTGAGGAGGGGGTGAAACTTGCGCATGGGTACGACTGACGAACCAATCGCGCGCGCCGGATGAGACCCGCCTGACCGCTCACCGCATAGACCGATATATCGCCTACTGCGCAGCTTAAACGTTTTTACGTGACGGCAACTATAAGTGCCAACGACCATAAGGTACCTTTTCCCGTGGAGTGACACATTTTTGATTGTATATGTTTTGCATAATTTCAGGAGCGCTTGTTCTTACCTCGCTTGGACCCTGTGGTGCGGGGCCGACTTACAGCATTTTATTTTGGCTATTACTCTGTGGGTTTACGTCAATTTGGAGTTGGAATACAATGGAATTTTCAATACGACAAACCGACAGGTGCGAATATGTGGACTCATACTTTCAGACTCATTTTAAAATAATTAAACGGGCACAAGATAATTGAAAATAAAACCCCTTTCCGAGGCCTAGATCCACTTTGGGAAATGCGCCACATTTTTCCGGCATGCTAAGCTATGCCTTGGTTCCGTTCCGCATAGCCTTCCATTTCTTCAAATCTAACTAATAAATCCATAGATTAGCGCGATCAAACAAAAATACTCTTTAGCTTTATAATATTAGTACAGATTTAGTTAACAAAATTAACCAAATTCTATTAATTCGATCCACACGGTTATAAAAGATGTACTTTTTCAGGTGAAACGTCTGCCGTGGGAGATCGGCTTCTCAATCATGCGCATTCTCTGCATCGTCTACCTGACTCCGTGCATCGTCATCAAGGACACGGCAGTTTTCCTCAGATATTACAATTCTATTTACTGGATATACCACTGGTTCCTTTTAGGCAGCATCATTTTCGCCATAGCATTACAAAAAATGATCAACTAATTTTATATTTTTTTTTTGTTTGCTACTATAAACATTTTAAATCATTATCTCTTTTATTTTTACGAATTGCCTCGGAACAGTACCAGTGATATTAACTTTCATAAATAAAATGAACAGTGTCAACATAAAAATATTTATTAGACTCAACATAAAAACGTCATAAAATAAAGAATCAACATTATGTAAAATCAAAAGCATATCTATAACAATTCAATATCGAACATAGTACTCATTATTTATAGCTTACTTCTAATGATTATGTTATTCGGCTCTGGCTTATTAATTTTATCACAGATAAAATTAAATGGAAGTTAATATTTATTGGTCAATTCTCTATAGCTTTTGGGCTACTTATTATGTCTAAGCTTCCTTCCGATTGGTATTCTCACAAGATCATGCGATACATTTTTCAAGAAAGAACGTAGAACTTTTTGGCTATAGCATTTGCATTTAATATTTTAAATGAAATAGATCAATCATATTAACGATATGCACTGAATTAAAATTTACTACATAATAACTTAAAAATAATAAAAATATACATAACTAAAGTGTGCATAAGGCCTCGTCTAGGCCTCCCTGTATTTATATTCTACCACCTAACAAATCCACTCTGATTTATCGACGATACATCTATGAAAATTATTTGTAAATTTTCTATTTGTATACATTAGGAACCTAGTTTCATTCTCATCATCAATAAGGTTTTTTAATCAACTTTATTTAAAAATTTATTGTCTTTTATATTGTCTGTTCTGCGTAAAACATCACTAATATATAGCCATAGGTTGTCCGATTTTATTTTGATCTTATTCTCACAATTGGTAACCTTACATTATTTAAGCACATAAAACCTATATTCTACATTAAAAATGCTGATACAATTTTAAGCTAAATTATATCATATTTGCTTTTCTCACACACAATATGTCTAAAAACAAATATGTATTCTTAATTTCGCAATGTTGGACACTACATAAGACTTATGCCCAGCAATGGGAAATAATAAGTAGTAAATAACATAACTACAGTTCCCATCACGTAAAAATGCGCTGGAAGACAGAGGGGTGAAACTTGCGCATGGGTACGACTGACGAACCAAACACGCGCGCCGGACGAGACCCGCCCGACCCCCGAGATATATAGACCGATATATCGCCTACTGCGCAGTTTAACCGCCAGCGCCTTTTACGTGACGGGAACTGTACCTAGTTATATGATTGATAGAATCAAGCCTCAATTACATTAGGCGGACGCACAAATCTAAGACTTAGATTAACAATACAAACAAGATGTACAAAAATGTCGATACGAAAATGTCCGAACGTGGTTGTATGAAAATATAGATAAAATAACGTAAGACATGAAAGTTCATTTAAATTTAGTTCTTATTCAACATGCATATAGGGGCGAAACTAGGCTGGCAATGAGTTTTGACTACTTTTGACCATCAAAGTTTTGCCTCTTGACACTTTTTGAGCGGGACTGGTCTATTTATTTATGACTAGCTTTTGCCCGCGGCTTCGCCCCCGTGAACTTCCCACGGGAACAGTGCTTTTTCCCGGGATGAAAAGTACCCCATGTCCTTCTCCATACTTCGTGTATGCGAAAATTCAGGGAGATTATTAATTCAGTAGATAAAGCATGAAGAGGTAACAAGCAAACAACTAAATAAACAAACTCACTTTCGCTTTTATAATATTAGTTAGGAAACGTCAATGGCTGGAGCCTATACATTTTTCATAGGGGGCTAGTTGTTTAGAGCTTCATGAAATCCACGTAGATGGAGTAGATGACGCCCTTAGATCGGAGTGTGACGCGTCTCAGACGTGTGCAGCGGTCTAATGTAGTTAAGGCTGTACACGTCACAATATGTGTGATAATATGGGATCTGTTTTCACAAAGGAATAGTTGCAAATAGTACTAACCTGTACTAATGGGGCTTAATCTCAACAGCGTTGATCTTAACAGTGGGGTTGATAATAACATCCTTATTTTGAATAAGTCTCAGTTCCCTCATTGCGGGAGATAGGGCTCCCGTGGGCTGACTTTTCCTGGCAGTGTCGTATGTGTCAGTGACTATACTCTGCATGGTTGCTATTGTCTTCTCCAGCGTTAATTTTACGTCGTTGTTGGTCTTGTGTGACCACGCCAGGAACAGCGCAGCGAAGAGGTCGCCGGTGCCAGTAAATGCTGAATCCACCTTTGGTATTTCGATTTTGAAGCAGCGTTCTGTAATGTGACATTTGTTCAAACATTGGTTCTATCTGTTGTAAGCGGGCGAAGACGTGGGATACTGATTGTTTGTTTTATATAAGTATGTATTTTATTTTATTTATTTATTGTTATTTTATTTTTTTATTTGTGTATTTTTATCAGTATTTGCGATAAAAAGTAATTTTTTTTTCAAAATTGTGTCCCTATGTTCATTGTTTTTTAAAATATATTGAACTAGATTTTGCACAGGAACAGTGCTTTTTCACGGGATGAAAGGTTCCCTATGTCCATCTTAGTAGGTACTTCTAATTAAGTGTATGCGAAATCTCAAGAAGATGGTTCAGTAGATAAAACGTGAAGAGGTACTTAACAAACAAATAAATAAACAATTAGCTTTCTCAAAAAGTCGGCAACGCATCAGTGACCTTCTTGGGTCGTTGGTGTCTATGGCCTGCAGTGTTTG